>SJOL01008269.1:75034-129994 GCA_004794785.1 Opisthorchis felineus | reverse complement strand
ATGGGGTAGGGAGAGGGGGAAGAAAAAGTATGTGAAATAGAAAGAAGGGAGGCGTCAGCAGTAGCCTGTTTTCGCTTACCCGCCCTGCTGTATGCAGCAAGTAAGGCGACCCGGCTGATGGCACCACGCGACGGCCGATGTGGCATGAGTTTATTTGTATATGTGCGATTCATGGTTGTCCCGGACAGCTGAGTAATACATCCCGCTTTCAGAAAATGGATGCATAGTGAATGTGACAATCACGGGGGGATCGGCTTGACTCCAGAGGAACGAAAAAGCCTTCAGGATCTCGATATCCGTTGTCTCGGATCCATAGCTTGTGTGGGCCGCCCAGCCTGCAGTGAGACAACCAGAAAACAGGCGTTCGGCTGTGTGGCATTGGCTTCAATCGAAGTGTGTTCAGCACGAAAAACGCGTTGATTTGGTCATGTATTGCTCATGTCAAATCATAGTCTGCCAAAAAGAGTGTTGTTTTCGTGTCTAGTCCAGAGTGGCGCAAGCAGGAAGCTGGTCACACTTTGACCTAGTGGAGCAGTATGCAGGCGATTATCAAAAGTTTGGGTACTGTCGGCAGGACCAACTCTCCAGGGGGACACGCGTATCCTTCCTTCTGCTTGACCAGAGACGCTGCAAGATATAGCTGTTAATCGATGTCAGTGGCATTCATGTTGTTGTTGTAGGCATCTCAGAATGATCGTGGTAGACTGGCATAAGGTCATTTCCCTATTATTCAGTCTTTTCACAATAAGAAATTCAAATAAAATTGGTTGTACGGCAGCGAGGCGTCGTTGCTGAGCATTGGTATTTTGCTGTCCGTGATGTGATTGATGGTGAATCCATTGGAACTCTTACTGAACTCCGTAATGCGAAAGCTTGCCTGATCACTACCAGTCAGGAACGCTGTCGAAAGCTGTGCTGACATTGGCAGGGGGCGAGATGGTTCAGTGGTTAAGGCGCCAGCTTACGAACCGAAAGGTCCGTGGTTCGAACCCGACCTCTGCTTCTCGACTTCCCCTGTCTAGGCATGGGCAACCTGGCAGTATCCCAGCCCTCGTGCTTCCTTCGGGTGGCATGGCAGCTAGGCACCGAAAGGGTGTTACAGCTGAACGATTTTTTTTGACATTGGCAGACGCGATTTCAACGCGTTGTTCACCCTCGATAAGTTGTGTCCCTTATTCCTTGTTAAACAACACGTCGTCGGTTTGTTTGCCGAGCTGGGTGATGTGACTGCAAACGTTTCATCAGTTAAACCAATAGTCAAATCACCATCAATCAAGTGCAACCAAATCACCCAGCTGGGCCAACGAACCAGCAACCATCTACGCTGCCTGGGCGGGATGGCTCAAGTGGTTAGAGCGCGGATTTACTGACCGCAAGGTCCGTGGTTCGAACCCGACCTCTGCCTCTCGACTTCCCCTGTATAGGCTTGGGCAACCTGGCAGTATCTCAGCCCTCGTGCTTCCTTCGGGTAGCACGGCAGCTAGGCACCGGAAGGGTGTTACAGCTGAGCGATTTATTTATTTGTTATTCTACCAACATTCATCTCAATAGCAAACACGAACACTATACAGAATCTTCCTTTCAGAAGTCCATGTTGATCTTCACACCGTTGTCCTGTTTAAAATGTTGTAGTATCCACCAGAAGCGTTCCCCCATCAGTTTCCTCGAGACGAACATGAGGCTCGCCGATCTACGGTTGAATGAGTCTTCTTTGGATCCTTCTTTGTGTATCGGTTTTACTATCACTTCCTTCCACATCGTTGCTAGTTTCCCTCCTCCATCGACTTGCGAAAACTGGCCCCAATGATCGTGTGAAACACGCCACCAGTTTATTCGGGATTGATCGGTAGAAACATTCCGAGCCTGGTGCGGGTTCTGGCACTTCTTCCATATCCATATGAAAAAACAGGATAGTTGAATGTATTGTGCAGTCAAGTTTGGAAGGTATTCAACGTCTTTTCGTAAACATCCATACATGCTGAACTATGCGGCTCTCGGACTTCACTAATTCATCAATAACCAGACCAATGATAGGATGAAGTGATGGAGCCTCTTTATCTACCTTTGCTCGTGGACAAACGTGGACAACTGATAGTTTCGGAACAGACGCGAAGTTATCCTCTAGGCTGTGTTCCTAATATCAATGTTTGCCATACTTAGGTGCACAGCTTACACGGTCAGTAGATTTCTTACTGTCGCTCACTACTGTTGGCTTCGAAGTTACCGAAGCACACGCCATATGGCCTCTTAGTCGCCAACTTCCCCTGTCGTTTCAACTAGCGCCGTATGAAGTTGTGGGTACAGTATCGAGCCACGCCCCCTCATATCTGACTAGCCCTGTGTGTTCGGACTGTGTGGCTAGGAGTAGTGACCTCAGAGTCATCGATATTCAGTGATGGTCATGTATCAACAAGAGCACGTGTGTTTCGTCGCAAGTTGTGAGCTTCAAGCTCTCTCCTCGAATCTGTTTGTAATACTCCGTGAGTAGCATATGGCCGCTGTGAAAGCTTCGCTTCAGTCAATCAATTTGTCAGCAATAAACCAATGGGAAGCTTGCAGAGTTCAGGGAAAGTATTACCTCCGTGGTTTCACGTATATTTGCTCACTTTTTCGTTTGTAGACTTCTTCGTTAGCGTGTCTTCGATTTTGAATAAGATGTTGGGAGCGAACTACCAGTAAGATACAACACTATCCAAAATGAAAGCGAGTGTTTAGTCAATAATTGCAAAACACTTGTACGTCAATGAAAATAGAATCCTTAATGTATTTTCTCAATTCAATTCAATTCAATTCATCAGCTACAAACCGTGTACCATAGGCACATTGGTTCCAGCTACTACAGATCACCGGAAAGCGGGAGTGTGGGACATAGAACCAAGCCTTGGAGGCGAAGGCATGTTCAGTTGGTTCGGAAATTGGGTAGCTGCGCATTGAAGGCGATAGCTTTGAAACAAGGGCACCACTGAATGCGCGATTGGGCCGTTTCTGCCAGTGTCATTAACCGTTGGTGATTTCAGTCCCGGTGTCCCCATCCAGGGAGGCGGCAGTTGCCGACCTGACTAAGTTTACTGGTTAGTGTTTTCGTACTTCGTTGCCAGGTTATACATTGTCCACCTGTCGGTCGCTTCCACTCAGCACAGGACTGGGCGAAAAGAGCTCTGCGAGGCAGGCGGTCTTCTGGCATGCGGAGCACATGTCCTAACCAACGTAACCTGTGAAGCATGAGTAATTCATCTATCGCGAGAGAGTTCCTTTTTCCTAGGACCATCTGGCGTGCTTCAGCAACACTAGGCGGATTTTCCCACTAGACCTGACCAATGCTTCGGAGGCACCTATGTTCAAACACTGACATCTTATGTCACTCGTGCGTAGAGGCTAAGTTTCTGATCCATAAAGCAGTATGGATTGCTGCACCGCAGTGTAAACTGTGCCCTTGACAAACTGACGTCACCTCGGGACCATGGGTGTCGGAGGTTGGTAAAAGCTGCCTTGGCTTTCCCGATCCGAGAAGTAATCGAATCTCCAGCCAGTCCACCGGAACTTATACAACTTATACAACATCGATTGGCTCGTCTGCAAGCGTGAGGTGTGGGTGTGATCCCACCCAGTCTTGTAACAGCACTTCACACTTTGCAGGTGTGAAACGCATGCCAAACCGTGCGGCAGAGTTATTTAGGTTACTTAAAATGGTTTGCATTTTTGAAGGATCTGAACCAAAGAGAGCAATATCGTCCGCATACTCAATGTCTGTTAGAGAACGTCCCGGAAGCATTTCGACTCCTGAGGTTTCGGAGGCAGGCAGAACAATTTCAAGCAGCACATCAATAACAAAGTAGAAGAGGAAGGGTGAAAGAGGACAGCCTTGTCTGACACCACTGGACCTGGTGAACTCAGGCGAGAGCTTCCCGTTTACTCGTATGCGCCCACAGGAGTTCGCATACAGTGCCCTCATAAGGGATAGAAATTTGGAAGGGACACCTTTGATCACCAGACACTGCCAAAGTTGCTGACGATCGACAGAATCCAGAAAAACGACCAACGTGGGACGTCTGAAAGAGTGAAGCTGTTCAAGAATTTGCCTCAAGGTAAAGATATGGTCGATGCATCCTCGACCAGGGCGAAACCCAGCTTGATTCTCACTAATCTGTCTCTCCCGATAATCCATCAACCTGCGCAAAAGAATGCCAGGGAGCACCTTAGATGCGACGGATATTAGGCTGATACCTTGATGGTTTTCGCATGATGTTCTTGCTCCCTTTTTGAAAACTGGGATGACGGTCGAGGAGCTCCATTTGGCTGGTATTCTGTTTTCGGTCGATCGGTGGTATTGTGAATAATTGGAGTGTAGTGTAGCGTCGGCTCGCTGTTCACAACACAGAACGCCACGCTTTGAAGGTCCCGCGATCCTGCTGCATTATCTGATTTCAACTGATCATTTACGACCTTCGCTCACTTTCGGTCTCCTGGAACGATGTCTCCTAATACTCGGTAGGACTCATTCTTTAGTCTCTGAATTCTGCAGAATGCCCGGTTGCGGTCGTTTACAGATTCCTCTCACCCAGTCGAGATGCAGTATTGACTTGAATCCCCTTTTTACCTTCGCCGAACAGTATGGAGATTCCGGTCATGAGTGATACAATCTTTTGGCTCTCGCTACTGAATTCTTCTGTGCCTGCTAACATCAAACACTCCTTGGCGGTGCGTTTTTGTTGGAGCATTCCGCTTCGTACATACTCGTTTGGTTTTCGCCTCGGATGCTTGCGTACCAGCACGAGTTGATTCTCCTGAGATTCTGACGCTTAGAGGCTTAAGCACTTCCCAATAGAACTATCTCGTGTTTCCGCACTTGGTAGGTCAGTTCATGTTGTTAATACCCTGCATATCAAGGCTCCCAGCTTTCAGGCGGTCTGTTAAGCGCTTGAGTGGTCTGATTCAAGCCTCCCATCTCGACGATTCTTTTAAGCCCTTTCTACAGTCTTACGCCCTTCGTGGTGGGGTGTCCGGAACCCGACATTGCTGCAAATGCTTAAGCTACACATGGAGCCTTCTAAAATGATCGTAGATTTATGGTAGTTGGAGAAGCAAGGAAGTCATGGTGTTCATTCACTTTACTAAGCTTCAGCACTTAGACTCTCACTTTTTAATTGGTTACTGAAGTAGATTTAGAATTGATATCCAACCCACAGTAAAATCAGTCCCCTCACAATCCCTAGAATATTGGATCGTGTGCAGGCGACCTATCAGAGGTGCTACTGTCCGCTTTGGACGTATCGGTATCCACCGTGTCCTGTAGATATGGTTGTATTGTCGTGAGTGACCAGTGGTTGTCGGCCGAACTGCAAACCAGTTGTATTTTATCCTCATTTGAACCACAGTTGCTGATTTGCTCGTCTGACTAAAAGTGAAATTTGTGGAGGTGCCGTATAGGGAGACTTTTTGGGCAATCTGCTGCTCCTTCTCTGTTCCCATTCATCGGAAGATAGCGAATACCTCCCATTGCTTCTAAAAAATGCACTGATCGTTACGGTGAACTCATCTACTGTGACTTAATACTGTGAGAAAGTTTGAGGTGCCGTTCGAAGTACCGTCAGCTAGGTTTGAACACCCATACGGAGTGTATCTCGAAAAGGAAAACAAATGCCGTCACTGCCTTTATGTTAAACGTACCAAACCTTCCGAGAGTTGTTGTGGTGACATGCCTTTTCTGTTGAGCAGCACGCATTTCATATCCTCTTACTTGTCGAAGGGTTGCCGGGAGAGTTTTCTCACCACCAAACTATTTTGCACAGGCGATATCGAATTGTTCGAATTTGGAAGTCACATATATGTGTGAGGACAGCAGTGTTCCAGCATAGCTTCCAAGTTGCTCTCTGGTCTTATTCTACGAAGGTTGACCCATCCTCTGGAGAGTCAGATGACTGTGTAGATGTAGATGTGGTCTGTGTGGTCGTCTATGTGAACAGCTGCATAAATCCCAGCGAGTTGATGGAAAACGAAGTCACTTCTCCAGTCGGGCAGGCCAGGACAACGTTTGTCCACCCGATATTTGTGGCGCCCATGTGACGTCAGCCTGGCTGTCAGAGGGTAGAGTGTGCAATGCTGCGGTCCGATGTGTCCCTTATGGATCGGAGACGTGGGAACCGTGTGCCCTCGAAGCATTACGGGGGTCTGGTAGGAACATCATACATATATATATTGTTGAGCTACGCCAGCTGATATTCGGGAAAGGTCAGCCAGTCGCACCCCACGGGTTACGCTGGTCGGGCCATGTACTTCGTATGCCAGAGATACCCTGTAGAGCTCTCTTCGCTCAGTCTTGCAGCGGATGGGGACGATCCAGGGGCGGTTATCCCACAAATTGTCAACAAAGCATGAAATTCCTTTCCAGTCAACTGCTACGTGTTGATAACTGCCATCTCTGGATGGGAACCATCGGACGAGTGAAAGCCAACGGCCAGTGACCTTGACAGATATGGTTAGATTCGAAGATCTCAAATCTCCTCAAATAGTTGGTTACTGATATGTACTTAATAAAGCAGGCGTCAAGTGGCTGCAGCAGGTACGTCATGAAACGGTCCGTAAACGATCACTAGTTGGATTCGTGTGAGCAGCAGATAAGATCTATCATTTTAAGGTGACTGCGACTTGGTTCCCGACCACTGTTTACTAAAGGAAGCTCTGTTATCCAATCCAGATCCTTGTTGGCGAAAGGTTCGCAGAGGAGAGATCATGACGTAGTAATGTGAAATGAAAGTGGCTACAACGATGGCCACAACTCACTGGATTAAATAACTCGTGGAAAATAGATGTACTTCCAGATCAGAATCAGGTAACCAGGGTCCATCTGATAGCTAGTCTGAAAACTCGTCCCGTGAGGAAATGTAACACCACCTTTCTCGATCACAAGGATTGGCACCAATCTCCCTCTGACACCATCCGCGAAAAATTCGAAGCATTTCCTGCAGGGCTGAACATTGTGGGCATATAGTTGGTGTGATTCCTAGTGTTACCGCTAGCCACCGAGAAACCTTGCTATATCGACAAGAATACTGGATCCCGGAGAGCACCATGCGGTTGTCAAGCCAAGCTAAGGAGAGATTGTCAAACGCGCCAAACTACTGCACATTCTGACATCAAGCAACCTAGGCTGCTAGGAACGATTGGAATCACTATTGGACCAAGATAGCGACTAGTGTGGAAGCTGCCTGAAAAGTGGGCGACTGTACGACCAGATAAGACGATGAGGTGTTTGGTAATCTAATCACCAGAATGTGTACGTCCTGTAATAGACAAACCTGGAGTTGGTTCATGATGTGTTGGTGCACATCTCTATCAGTTTGGTGATTTCAGGCCCAAGGTACCAGAGGAAAGCATGCGAATTTCCACTACCTATCTCACCCACCTGTCGTTCTCGTTCTCATCAGCTTCTGTCCGTCAGCGTAAGTGTGGGTGCCAGATATTGATGTGTATGATTTTGGTCTATTTTACTGCTCATAGCTTAACTTGCATTTGATGCCATACTGAGGCATTCTTTTTTCTCGTTCAGTAAAATTTCCTAATAAGGGGCACTCATCAAAATAATTAAGATATCCTTTTTCGGATTGTCCTTTCTTCATGGGTTGTATGGATATACGTTCAACTACCTAACGGTGCCTAATGGTACTCTTTGAGAACCTCCTCCACGTTAAACACAACGCTTGTGCTTAGTATTACCCAAAAAGATGCGGCACGTTCCGTTCGTATTGTATACGCCACTCGTTAAGAAACTCAACTGATTCAGTTGCCGTCGTCCTTTCTAGTAACCGGCTGGTGTCAGTGGGTACTTCATCCACTTCACCGTTTAACAATTGACTGCAGATTTTAGGGAGGGATTCAGATCCTAGGGGCCGGCTGTTGGTATCTATGAGCTTGATGCATCCCATTTCACACCTTAGCTCGGCCACTTTCTACAGGAACGTACCAGAAATCTCATTACTTCCGGTATAGTCACGTAGAAACCAATAATAGCTCTTGTACTCTTGTATTAAAACCAGCGTCGTGTCCTCTCGAGCTCCACTTTTTCGAGGATGCACTATTTCCTGACCCAAAGCTGTCACCTTGTGGTGGTCGGGCTTCAGTGCTGCAATGATCCTGCGGGCTGTACTGACTGGAACTCAGTTCCTAAAGGCTCAACCATGCCAGGAAGGCCAACGCGGAGCAGCCCGACGAAGAACAGCGAGTCCCCGTACTGCGAGTAATCGTATTACGAGGCGGTCTGGAGGTAAAGTCGTACTGTCCTCTGTGATAAGAGTGTGAAGGCAGTAAGGCGTTTTCTCCAGACGGCCATATTTATGGAAGCAGCGATGCTGCCCTCCCCCGAGGAAGGACGGGTTAGAAAAGTTTGGTCCTAAAAACCGCACACCCCGATCGCCCAACGGTTGACCGTGACCGCCGGCGCATTGTTCAATACGGTTGATATACTTTTAAAACCAAAGAGTCCGGTGCTGCTCAAAAGACATCTGCTGTGCGCAGCTGCATTAGGAGTGAGACAGTAAGGCCCTACTCCCTGCGCCCTCGGGCCAGGCCGTCCCCCTATAGCCAAGTGTGTCAGACTATTGAGTCATTGGCTCCGGGAAGGGTCCCCAAAAAACCCTAATAACCGCTGTCTCTCGGTTCAGACTTTTGAGTCAGAGGCTAGGGACAGGGTCCCCGAACAAAACCCTACATCCTCCCACTGCCTTGTGGGTCAGACTTTTGAGTCAGGGGCTAGGGGCGAGGTCCCCGAACAAAACCCTACATCCTCCCACTGCCTTGTGGGTCAGACTTTTGAGTCAAAGGCTCAAGGCGGGGTACCTCAACTAAACCCCCTTCTTCGGCCGGGAAGTATAATTTACCCTTGCAGCTCTTCGCTCACCGGCCTTCTCCCACACTCCCTCCCCACCCATCGTACAGTGCAGTGCAATCAACCCATCTGCCAATCCCCTAGCCACTATTCCGTGTCTAAACCTTCGCCCAGAAAAATAAACAAAAATCACTTACTAGCCCCAAAAGATCTGATCCACGTCGCAGCCTTTAATGTCCGTACTCTATATCAAATTGGGCAACAGGCATCCCTTGCCGAAACCTTGCTTTCCCTCTCTATCGATGTATGTTGTGTCTCCGAAACACGCATACAAGACCCCACTTTGGTCGTGCTCCTCAAAACGCTTAGGATGAGCTCAGATGTTCCACATTTCACTATTCGGGTATCCGGTGATCCTGACACAATGGCTCGGGGTATCTACGGCGTGGGAATTGCACTCAGCCCCAAAGCTGAAAGGGCCTTACTGGACTGGATCCCAGTAAACAGTCGCCCATGCGCTGTGTGGTTGTCTGGTTCACTTAAGATTAACACAGGTCGATGCAGTAAACAGTGTCTGTTTGTCGTATCAACATACGCCCCAACAGACTGCAGTTCTGAGACTGAGAAGAACGAGTTTTATCAAGATCTGTCACGACTGCTTCGGTCGGCAAGAAGGACGGATATAGTAATCCTGGCGAGTGATATGAATGCCCAAGTTGGACGACTAAGTCCGGAGGAAGCACAGTTAAGTGGTGGATTTGGAGTCGATGCTGAGGATAATAGGGAGCGGCTTCTTCAGTTGTATGCAGATCATCGTCTTTTCCTGACCAGTACGAGCTTCCAACACAAACGCTCATACCGAGTTACTTGGAGACCACCTACCACAAGACAGTCGTGGACTCAATTGACAGCAACCCACCATCAGCAACCGAAATCCAGCGTGAGATTTCAATCCTGAAGCGCGACAAGGCACCTGCTTCGTATGGTCTACACCCCGCGCTCTTCAAAGAAGGTGGCGAGGTCCTGGTGAACAGTCTGACAAACATACTGCAGAAGCTTTGGAACGAAAACAGAATACGAGCCGAATGGAGCTCCTCGACCGTCATCCCAGTTTTCAAACTGGGCCTTTTTTGTGTTTCATTCCTCGTTATCCTCTGCCTACTTAGTGACTAGGTGAGTTGAGAGTGACACACATCCCTGATTCACAGTTCGCTGTTTCGAAGTATGCTTTCGCATCGTTCAGCATCGTCGAGCTCATAAAATACGCCTCACCATGGAGTGGCCGGTAGCCCTCTCTGCTCACAAGTCAGTTTGAAACAAACTTGGTGGATGTGACATAGCACATTAGTTCTGGCTTGCCAGTACCCACACGCGCAAATGCAAATATCGTATTTCGGTTGAGCTGTTTGATCGAAGAAACCGGCCTAAAACAGCTAATCGGTTAGAAGCGGGAACAGTGTTCGTCCAATGGTGCACCTTCATAATACGTCAGGATAAGGCCTTGCATCATTATTCAACTTCAAGCTCACAGATCATGAACATTAAGGTTTACAAAATATGATATTTAGCAACATTGTATCCCTTTACGATGGGTTTTCCGGCCTCATGGGACTTTTTACCAAATGGTTTGCTTCGCGAGTCATGTAGGCTAGTTTGACCTCTGCCAGCCTCCGAAGCGTGTGGTGCCGATGTGACAAGTATAGACTGTACACTGCTGCGGTTTAATCTGTCTTACTTTACTGATCAAAGGTGCGGTCGCTGTGTGCAGAAGATATCCAAAGATTTCCTGTTTGACCATTTGTGCCTCCATATTATGGCGTAGGCCTGGTGGGAACATCATATCAATAATGCTGGGATGGTTTCCAGGAAAGGTAACTCTCCATCGATAGGTCAGGTGGTCAATCTCTTCAGGTTGCGCCAGATGCCAGATGATCGTTTGCCTCGTAGAGCCCTCTTCGGCCAGTCTTGCATCGGATGGAAACAATCCAGGGGCGGTCAACGAAGCATGAAAGCCCTTGCCAGCCAACTGGGTCACTCTGGTAACTTCCGTCCTCCCCCCCCCACTCAGGGACGGGACACATTAATAGTTAATTGCCCTGACAGATATGGCTGTCACTCAGCCAATGGTGATCCTGTATCAAAGCTATTGCCTTCAACGCGTAACTCTCTCTCCTGCTATATCGGATGACATAACCATTTAAGGTCAGTGGACTGATCGGGCCATCATCTTCAACGTGTAGCTCTCATTCCCTCATTCTCCTTACTCACGGTGGACGAAGCTGTAGCATCTGGAACCCTTATACTTTGGTACATGGGTCTTAGCCGGGAAACGGTTGAACTGGACTGTGGTCCGTTACTACCTCTGTTTTTGCTGTCCACATACAAACATGGAGTAACTTCTTCGGAATAGCCACGCAGCCGATGCCAGTCCTACTAAATTGTCGGATACCTTTAACTCAGTTCCATCCTAGCTTTGTATCCCTACACCTGCAATTATAGAATTCGTTGGTGTATTCACATTCTGATCACACTACATCGCTCTGTCCTTAATTCCACGAGCTAGTTCAGAGTTTGTTGTTTTATGCTTTTACACCATTACCAAGCGTAATCAACAACATTGCGACTCGCGTGTACATATATACATATGTACATATGGGGTAATTTTATTCTATGGGGCCTCTGACTGGCTTGCCTGTCCGATTCGGCAGAGTTACTTCTGTATACTGCATATGCTCTTCCGCTTTTAGAAGTTTTCGGCTCTCGTGATCCTCTGTTGACCTTTTTTTAATTATTCACCCCGGCCCAATGTCATTGTCCATGCTTCCTTCTTCATTCTTTTTTAAGGTAGCTGACATTCCTCTCGTGGACCGCCGCTTATACGAAAACTTATCTCGAATGGGTTTCGACCAACTGACTCCTGTACAGCGCCACGCCATTGGGCTTTTGTGTACTGAGGATGTGACGGAAGTTCCCGGTGGCGAAGCTAGCTACCAACGAGTGACTGGTAGTTATGATCTCATGGCTGCCGCTCAAACTGGATCTGGGAAAACTCTGGCCTACTTAATTCCAATGGTCAACCGCTTGCTTCGTGTCTATCCGTACGAAGCTATGCAGTCACTTGTACGTTTCAAGCTTTTCCTCGTACTTTTCGCATAATTTGCTGAATGTTTCCCGCGTACGAGCAAGACATCTTAAATCAGGTAGACGCTTATCGATATTTACCGCCTGCGTGAAAGTCTATCATTGCGTGCTACAAGGCTTTTTGTCGTGACTCGCGACAGCCCAGTTTCACTTGTGTCACGACCCCCTCCATTAATTTGGAATTGCCAAGCCGCCTTTTGTTCACCTCGATTCAATTTCCACTCGGTACCCTTTAGTGTGCTCGTACTTAGACTGATTTTTCTCCCATCTAAATTGAAACCTACCGAACTGGCACACTGTGTTTTTGGACAGTCTCGTTATCAGTATTGCTTTTCAATCAATAGCCTTGTTTGTTTATCCGACTTATGCATATGCAATAGTGCGGCGTTTTATGTCTTTCCGAACTCGAAACTGATTACAGCATGGTCATAGAACAGGTTTTTCGGCGACAGGTCTCAGTGGTGTCTCCGGTTAGGAGCAGTCATTAATGGCGTTCCTTTCGTGGCTAGATTACGCGTTGTTATTTTCTTTTCCCTCACCTCCCCTCGCTGTTTAGCTCCACCGCTCATCTAAAGTTTCATCACATTGTAGGCTTTTCTTCACACGTTTGAATTTGTCTCCGACTTTGCAGAGTCAGGACACTGAGAGTATCTCACCTATCGTGCTTTGTTTTGTTTACATCATAGCTAAGCCGAAAAAAGGTGTCACAACGGGACGGTGACTTTTTGTTCGATTGTGTTAACACTTTTGCGAAGTAATGTAAACTGGACGGTTGCAAGTTGACTATGGGATATGGGATGCAGTGTTATCAATGTTTCTTATTCATCTTGTAGCTGTAAAGACCTTTGAATACGTTAGTCAGTTTGGGTTGTCGAAATGAGCACACATTTGTTCCCATCTGTGACTTTTTCCTCCATGACAACAGTACCACACAGACTTAAACGTTGAGGACGCCCCCCCCCTGTCAGTTGTGGTTTCACAGGGTTTTCGTCCCACTTGTCCTTTTTGCATGTAGTATTAGAAAATGACAATAACCAATGTGCCTAATATTTGATACCTGTCACAGTCTTCCACACGTTTTCGCTACCATTGATCATTTTTGTGCTTGATATGCTGTGAATATTTACCATCCCACAATCCGTTATTTCTTGTTGTATAGTTCGTTTTTTTTCGGCTGAACTTTCCACCTCATTTTACATCGATCCTTGTCTTATCCTCACAACTTCTCCCCTCAGCTCGGACAACCCTCCTGCCAGTTTCCATCCGGGCTTATTCTTGCTCCCACACGGGAGTTGGTTCAACAGATACTCTCCGAGGTCACAAAGGTATGTCACCGTCGTCCGCTGTCCAGTATTTTCACCAATATACTTTTAGTTATCTTACCGTACGTTTCTGCGACCAGTCGGTATTTACGGAGGCGAACGCCCAGTTCGGCAACTTCATCAGATTTCGCTCGGTTGTCATGTGGCCGTTGCAACACCTGGGAGGTTATTGGACTTTCTGCGCCAAGGTAAACTACTGCTCAGTCATTGCAGGTAAGTGGCAGAACATGATTGTGGCTGATCTGTTACTTCATCCAACGTGCTATCGAGGTATGAAGCAAATCCATCCTAACATTTTCTAACCCAATATAGCTGCAAACACAAACAAAGGTCTTGATTGTCAGTTTTCCGGTACTTAACTAGTCTTCATCGCCCTCAAACGGCCTACTCTCGGATCCCTTGCCGGGTAATTCTCAGTCGTTAACTTTTTGTGGTCGATGTATTTTCACTAATGTGAAGAACTAAAGCGATAATGTGGTCCGTCAATTTGGCTGACAGATCACATTTTCCTTCTCCGATAATTTCCGGAACAGTAGCACCATCCAACGAGGGTAATCTTCGTCTTGAAAGTTGCCGTTAACCGTTTGTGGTTCAAGGATGTTCCCCTTAAATTCTTGAATTCCCTTAAAGCACTACCCCGTGGGCATGTTGATATCTCTGGTAAACCATAGTCTGAGTTCACCACATCCACTGGTGTTAGGCAAGACTGTCTTCTGTCCCCTTGTCTCTTCAACTTTGTCCTTAATGTGATGATGGAATACTATGGCAGTTTAACACCAGGATTTATTGCTGCTGTATTACCGTCTACAGTGATGATGATCATGGAGAACTTTGACTCATGTAGGGTTGGGATACTCCCGTTGTGTTCGCTCACAGAAATCAAGTAGTCGAACGGCATAGCTTTTCTTCGATCCGCCTCTTTCGAATTGCAAACAATGATAAATAAACAAATGGACGACTAGATAAATAATTACAAATAAGCACGCAGTTCTACCTGGGTGCTTAGTGCGTGATCCACACCTACAAAGTGAGACTGCCAGCTTGGGTGAGATCAAACCCGAACCTCATGCTTCCAGCCGAATCGACAGAGGTGGTAGACAACGTTACTAGCCCTATAAGCTCCAATGGCCTAGCTACACGCCTTGTTGCCCTCCTAATAGGTTAGATCAGGGCGGCGTTTTCCAACCTGCTATCTTCAGTGAGTATCCATCCACTTCTGTTTCCTAGATTATCTGTCAACAAGGAGCGTTGTGCTTATTCACGGTTTACAGCTTTTCCGATAGGCTGACAGACCTCTGTTCCGGTTGTGTGAACTTACTGAGGACACGTCGGAAGTTTCAGATGAACATCCGCTGCGCAGTTTCTTTTCTGTCGTATTCATGTTGTTTCCTCCCTGGGTTCGGTGCTACTTTTCTCACTTGAAACACTGAAACAGAAAAATACAGTATCGATGAAATTTTTTGGTCTTTTCAAACCTGTTTTTATGGCTTCACTGTGGAAAAAATTAAATTTTTTGCTATATGTGAAATAAACTGCGGTAATCTTCCCGAACCGAGACCACTCACGGATCATGACCTGAATCGCGGGTTATTGCTTTTATTGCGTGTCACTTCTAAATTTTCAAACTTGAAAAAATCCACTACATATCGAGTGCCTGATCCCTTTGCGTTCCATAGATCGCTAGTGTTAGATGAAGCGGACCGGATGTTGGATATGGGCTTTGAGGAGCAAATACGGGAAATTCTTGAGTCACCAAAACACTGTATGCCCAAGCCACAGCAGTCGGAACGACAAACGTGCTTGTTCAGTGCCACTTTCCCACGGGAGGTATCGTTATTGGCAAGGAACTTCCTTCGGGGTTCGAGATGCATCTCATTAACTTTGGGTGGTCAAGATGCTGGTGTTGTCGTTCCGGAGTGGGGCAAGTCCACCAGTCGGGGCACAGACCTCAGCAGTCTCACGCGGATTGTTCCTCGGGAGATTAAACAACGGATCGAATTTGTCCCGGGCTCCTCACTTCAGACCTTGCATACCCATCTCCTGGATCTGGTGCGAAAACTGATTTCGGGTGGTGAGCAATCAGCCGGTGAGTTTCAAAGCCTTAAACTTTGGAAGCCGGTTTGTATTGTAATGCCAGATTCACGTTAGAATGCCCGGGGCACAGAATATGTTCCACGTATTCTCACGATTCTTTTCTGATTGATCCAGAAATAAGACGCGCTAGAAGGCAAGGTCCCTCCAACAGAGTCGATTAAGTGACTGATTTGTCGATTTGCTTCTTTTTCATTTGACCTGGTAGTGTCACGCTCCCTTCTTGCTTCCTGTGGGTCGTATAGCGACATCTTAACATCTTTGTTCTCTCCCGAAAGTGCCACATCTTAACGGTTGTCATCACTACTTGGTTGACAATATAACACTCTTTCGTTAGTAAAACATGGGAATGGAAGGCGTAACACAGTACTCATAAGCTTACCGAAAACTCTTTAGTTGAGTCTCCCGTGAAAACTAAATTGATATACAGATGGGTGTATTTGTTGAATGGGACTGGAAGCTTTATTCTCTACAGCAGCCTCTGCAAGCTTAATACGATTGCTGAGCCTTCTTTAGTTTACCTCGTCAATAAAGATAAACCCCTGCATGTGTTGAAAGTGATGGGTCCGGCAGCCCAGTTTTCCACTGGTAATTTAGCTCCCGAAGATGCGGCTTCCGTAGTTTTTATTCCATAGGGATTTTCTTGTTGGCGGTAGCTTAGATGTAGAAGTGTTGGTTACAACCTGAAGACTACAATGACCCCCCAAATGGAGACGCCTGTCGAGGGCGTAATTCTCTGACGGCACAGAATTCTTTCTATTGTAATGTCTCCTCAGTGAATTACCCCCTGAATCGAAAGATGGACACTTTGATACTTCAAAACGGCTACAATGGAAGTCCCCTGTGTTATTAACCTAGATTAAGTAATTCCTTTACTCTATTCAAACACGAAACGGAAAACATACAGAATATACATAAGAAAGCGTCGGCAGCACCATTGAACGAAAAAAATCGCGCGTTAAATAACTTATGGGGGCAAAGCTGTGGCCCAACCTAAAGGTGTCATCTTGTCGTGGTGCTCGGCTTCTGTGCTGCCATGGTCCTGTTTAGGGACTGGAACTCAGTTCCTAAAGGTTCAACCATGCCAGGAAGGTCGACGAAGAACAGCGAGCCCCCGTACTGCGGGAAATCGCATTACGAGGCGGCTTGGAGGCAAAGTCTTAGTGTCCTCTGCGATACAATTTACTTCCTTCGGGTGATCAGGATGTCCATATTTATGAAAGCCGTGATCCTGCCTTCCCCCGAGGAAGGACGGGTTAGAAAAGGTCGGCCATAAAAGCCGCAAACTCCAATCGCCCAACGATTGACCGTGACCTCCGGCGCATTATTCAGTACGGTAAAAATACTTTTTAAACCGAATAGTCTGGTTCTGTTGTGCGCAGCCGTATTAGAAATCAGACAGTTACGCCTTACCCTCTGCGCCTTCGGGCCAGACCAGCCCCCTGCAGCCAAGTGGGTCAGACTATTGAGTCATTGGCTCTGGGAAGGACTCCTCAAGAAAACCTGACGATGACGATGATTGGTGAGGATGTTGGTGTTGGGAGTCCCTCACGTTTTATATGCTTTTCATCCTTATGACAAATTATCTTGTGCTCTTTATTCAGGTTCAGCTGGGTAGCTTAACAATCTTTTGCTTCGGATGCCAAGAACTGACGGTCATTTTTGTAGTCCCACCGTGCTGCGCTATTGTGTTTGAGTCACGAATATGCAAAAATGTTATGTATCTGGCGGCTTCTTACAGACAACACGAAATATTTAACTACAAGCTTAAAAAAGCCATTCCGACGAGCCGGATATAAATAACATTTCAGTATATTGGTGCAGAAAACATGCAGTATGTTTCCTGTTGTTCATCTTCCCATTATTAATCATTCTAGTCGAGAAGGTATCTGGATATCTTCCGGATCTGTTTTCTAGACAGTGATGTGCCGGTATTTTGAGTGAATATTCTTCTGATGAATCCATACGAGGTCCTACTAGCTTGTTCAAACTTTCTTTAGTATCCAGTGGCAATAACTGGTTCCCCTCTCAGTGGATGATCGGATGTTGCAGCTGATGGGACGATGTAGAAGCATACCACTAGGGTAAATTCCGGGTGCTTATGCATCCATGAGATGTGGGTAACAATTGTCTGTTCTGGGACGGAGATTTTAACTACATAGACTTGGGAGGAATATAGCGGGTACCCGTGTCAAACCGTGCTCACATAATGGGTTAAATGAGAACCGAATGGCTGAACTCTTAGGAATCTGGTACTTTACCGTCGTTTCCTTTGATACGATGATCTCAAACGTTCGGGGTGGACAATGACGCTTCTGTTTCTAGAATACCTTCAGAAACTTAACAACTTACAGGAAGGATTATGGTGTCTGGCAATCCGCACTTAGCTAGGGCGAGCACTGGCGAATCACTCCACAGCCGTAATGTAGTTGGAGCTCATACCGATAGTTTGAAACAGCATCCCATCCTGTAGTTGAACTCGTCCTGTACAGATCAACACTGTGCTGCTGCTTCATCCTTACCGGGGATCATCAGAAGTTCGCAACCCCCTAATCTATCTAGGAGGTATGAGTCTGTGGCTTTCTGATTTAACCCTATACTAGCTTAGCTGTTCGGCTTCTTCACTGGTGTAACAAGCATCGGTTTCCGCTACTGGGTTTATGGAAAGTTCTCATCCTTTTTTCCCTACTCCTCCCTTTTCAGTAGCCTACACTCTAGCTTTGTCTGGAGTGCTCATAGCAGCGTTGTTTGCCTGGTAATTTTTCTACATACACGTTTTGTCAACTTTCCAGAGGAGGGTGCATTGAATCAGGTTTTGATATTCTGCAACACCAAGCGCGAAGTTGATGAAGTCGATGCAAGGCTGTATCAGAATGGTGTGAAATCCGCTTCGATTCATGGAAACAAATCCCAGCCACACCGTTCCCGAGCATTGGAGTTGTTTCGTCGTGGCACGGTTCAAGTGCTTGTTGCATCCTCTGTAAGTGCGGTCAATCCTTAGTGTCATGGTTTGATGACGCTTCGCTCATATCATTTCTGTTTATCGTTGTGCCGTTTCTGGTATGGAATGGCTCAAGCGTCTTAGAATAATAAATTGATTGTCCGTTTTTTAAACCCTTTTTTGCCAGGGCCTTTACTTTCTGCTTCTCAGGTACTAGGCATCCGTCCAAATCTTTACTTCATTGTTCAGGATGATGGTCGTGGTGTTTCGGCTGACTCGACGGAAAAACGCCTCAATAAGTCAGTAGCGATGCGGAATTCCGTAAAGCGTGTCGGTTGTTGGAATTCGGAGTGATGTTCCAATGTTCGACACAAATTCAAAATCTAGTTGACACACGTCTTCTTGGGCAGAAACTTCCCCGGTTAGGTCGACGGCATGCAATCTATCAGTAGAGTGCCGAGTTGGCAAAGGTATTGCGAATATTTTAGCCAATGTAATGATAAAGCCAGTGCTCCGCTAATTGTCGCGCATTGATCTGTTGTATTTCGATGGATCGTTGGCAAAATTGATATACCAGAGCTCGAGATAGCTCAGAGCGAAGCTGTTGACCTGGGGGTTCGCAGTTCTATCTCAATACTGGCTTTTCGGTTGTGTTCGTCAAGCCTCAAGCAACCTGGTAGTATCTCAGCCTTTGTGCTTCCTTTGAGCTGCACGGCAGCTACACATCGAGAGGATGTCACGAATGACTATTCTAGTTACCCGTCAGATAGGGCTACCCAGATAGGACAAGAGAATCTCCGGATCGGTGTGAAAAATGCAGGTGTACCTGTCTGGTATAATCTAGCCAGGGTTCCATTTCCTCCGGAGGATTTCCCATTCCTTATGCCACCTATAGTTTAGGGAATTACCTCCCCTGTCAGTTGATACCGTATGCAGTCGTGGGACTCTTAGGCAGAATTTTGTTGCAACTGTTCACAGTGCGATCGAAGAGTTGCGTAGTGTTTCATCCATGTGGTGAGTTGGCTATCGAGGTCCGTGATGGGCTATTTTTGGCATTTACGTGGCACGTTTCGAATCACCTGGAAGAGTTTGCCAAAGTCACACGCATTGGCAGGTGTCTGTATATTTTCTACCATATCTGTTCAGTATTGTTTCGGATCGTTTTTTGATGAGCACGTTACCTCTCACAGGTAGTGATATTCCTTTGAAGGGATCAGTCGGACCTTGTTTACAAGTGAAGATAGATGTCATGCGCTCTTTGGAAGCGAGTCTTTGACGGTGAGAAGTGGTGTCGAGTAGGACGTTTTCAGTGCGAACCACTGGTTGGCGATCAAATCTGGTTGTCTGGGTAGGCCTTGGAAGTCAAATTGATTTTGACTGCGCTGCCCAGTGCATACCGTCATTGCTGATCCTGCATTTCGATGTTTAGACGTTTAGAGAGGCAACCCTTTAGTAACACTTTCAAGCGTAGTCTGAATCTTACGCGATGGACTATGTTCGCCACTGCAGCTCTTCGGTAAGGGTGACATCTTTCCAAGGCTATTAACGAGTATGTAACCGGTTCAGTTGACACTTCCATCGTTCGAATACGACGGAAGATGCCCCTTTGAATGTTGGGAACACGTGCTGGTGGCACACTTTCAGTAAGAACATGCAGAATTGGTTAATCGTGCATTATTCTTACAACGCTCGTTGAGACCAAATCTGCCGAGGATAAAGCTGGTTGGTTGTCCAGCAATTACCGGAGTATCACATCTGGAAACACGGTTGACAACAGTTCGGGACTTTTCGTAAAATTTCTCTCTGACACTTAATTTGGTAGTTAAATTTGGAGTGCCTATGGGGATTGCTGAGGTACTTAGATTTTTTTAGAGTGAGGGGTGGAAACTCTTGATGCTGAGGGCGTTTTTGACGATTCGGTTTCAAGCCAACTGCAGCCAGTATTAAATCCAGTGAGAGCAGTTCATGCAAGTGACATTGGCATTTTTAGACCCATAGCCGTGTATGTGAACCTCTGAGGTGTATCCGATATCGACGTGCTATTCGTATAGGGTCGGCAGGGTTATAGATGGACCAGTAACGTCTAGAAAGGTTCGAGCATTCCAGCAATCGATGAATAGTTGCTTTGTGATACTTACAAACCCAACCTACAAGCGTGATACTCCAGCCGGTTCCACTGACGAAGACTGCTTATCAGGGACGCCGCAGTACCAAGAGAGAGAGAGAGGGGCGGTACCCTAGTCCACATTCTCCCGTTTCTCGGACGGGTACCCCATCAGCCGGGCTCCTGCGGGTGCTGGTTCAAGTCCCGCCTCTAGCCACTCTTTTTCCCCCTACTTTATGTGTATTTAGACTTCCATCGTTAAGTTTGTGCATTCCTGTCTGTTCCACTACAGTTCAAATAGAAATTCTTTTTAGGTTTCTGGGTGATATGTTGTGTAGCTCGTTTCAATACACTTCAACCGTTGATCAACCCGGCAGAGGTATCGTCAACCAAGGGGAAATTCAACCGCACCCATGCGATTTGGGTCAGCCATGCTGTAGTGTAGCCTGCAGAGCATTCCTTCGACAAGCTAGGGATCGTGGGTTCGATTACCAGCCACAAACGTCTGTATTTTTGCCTGTATTATGTGTACTTTCAAGATTACAACTGAGGATGTATATACTTCGCCAGTACCCGTCTGCTTAGTGAAAATTTGGAGGAATATCCCAAGAAGTTCATGATTCTTTGTGCTAACACACTGCTTGCGAGTGTTCCGCAAACTAGATGGGCAGTGTACCCCACAGATTATCTGAGCATTTAGCGGCCTGAATTGGAACTGAAAAGCTACTCACGTGATCAGTTCAAACTTAAACTGTCTGAGCAATATGAATCACCAACTCAGAATGGCCGAATCCTTCAGTGTGATCTATCGAGTTCCACTCGGTCATTCTGGTATCCTCCGCAAAAATCGAAGCAACGGAGGCGATTGCACTTAGCTTATGTGCACCATTAAAACGGTACGTGAAAGTAGGGCCTCAACTTGGTCAGCCGATGAATTCTCTCTTAGATAGACCCACAGATTTATGTGAATGCCAGTTATTAGTGAGTTCTAACCGATGAAATCTTACTCATTATCCTCTCAACCCTGTAAACTAGTAGGTGTACCTATCTGTCTGATCTGACGGGATTTTATCGCGAGCACTGCTCGCGCTCGTTGTGCTGTGAATTCAAATGGGAATATTTAACATTACTTTCTGGTTGTACGTGCTACTGACCTTTACCTCACATCTATCTATCTATCCATTTTATAGGTCGCCGCCCGGGGTCTTGATATACCCCATGTTACTGCTGTGATCAACGTGGGCTTTCCAGTTGAGATCGACGACTATGTTCATCGGATCGGTCGAACAGGTCGTATGGGCCGCGCCGGGGAGGCTATCACCGTCTTGAATCAAACAATACTGGACAGGTCATCTCGTTCCGTTGCTCGTGGGGTACTGCGTGTTTTGCAATCGTCAATGGGGAACACCGAAACCAATATCCCAGAACCTGTGTTGTCTTTTGCCTGTCTAAATCCAAGTGACTTTGATGATGAAGAGCCCCGGTCTGCTCCTCGCAGGTCTTCCCAGTCCAATTGGTCTTCTCCGCCTCGTTCCAACCGACATTCTGGCTTTGGTGAAAAAAGACGATCATTTGAATCCTTAGATGAATTGTCCAGGAGGTACACTTGAACTGTTCAGTGCTTGTAATATATGTAGATTTTATCCTTCTCTTCTTCCCACGTTGATGGCAGTCACACTGCGTGACATAATTTACACCTAATTCCAGTTTCCACTTGGAAGTATTGCATTTTTATCTTACGAAACCGTCATCCTATCTTTACAGCGAGACGAATTATCCTTCAAATATGACTTTCCACATAAAACACAACAGACGAGAAGAGTTTAAATTGACGGATGCAATGATTTTCCCACGAAAAACCGCTAGGAAACTCAACAAACATCCATTTTGAGTCGATAGATAATTGGAAAATGTGTACCGTTGTCAAGGGCTTTAGTATAGTTGTGACAGTAGAAGCGTCCTTATGTCTGTTCCATTGAGAACATCGGGGGAAGTTGGTGACGTTCAGTGCAACATAGCAAGATGCTTCTCCTGTTGACGTGAATTCCATTCGGCTACCTGTTGCACTGAATTGTTATCTGCATTCTTATTGTTTGACCGAAACATCATTGATGGACGAATGGAGAATTGAGGTGGATTGTATAAATTCCACAAGTTTGTCCTCCTCGTACATGTCAAATTAACCTACCCTGATGGATCACTGCACAAGTCAGGTTATGCCACATGCAATTCGTGTTCAGCCACGCGTACAATTCTTTACCAGATGTAAATAACGTGGACGTTCCTGAATGTTGAGCGCACAACGGTGCTAGAAGTGACTGTGGCCGCCGTCGTACAGACCGATCTGAATAGTGGCTAGCACTGGCTGGCTGTATGTGCCTGCTTTGGTTGTCATATGAGTGGCCATCTGACGTGTACACCGCGGGTCTCAGCTGTTCCATTGTCCTCACTTGGGAATTATGGGCAACCAGCTGGACAAGCTGATGATGGCTTTAGGATTTCTCTCTGCTCGAATTTCTGTTTTATTCCCTTGCTCTTATATATATATATATATATATATATACCGATCATTTCTTGATCGTGAGCTAAGCTTACGTTGTTCCGGCTGTCAGGTCCTATGAATTATCCTCATATCCGAGGTATTCCTTACCGGATAATTAACCACAACCTAGCTGCCTCAGCAATGCTCCAGGCAGTAACAAAGGAGGTCGCTGAATTTCTAGAGGACATTCCTCCTCTGACGCACGAGTGTTTTCGGATAGCAAACGATCACACAACTGTTGAGTCATGCGCACGTTGAAGATAAGAATCCTCCGCAACTACAACATAAAATGTTGATGGTATGAAGAGATTTGGGAAATTTCAATGAAGTCATGCTTATTGGGAATTATCAGTGGCGCGCATCTCATGAATCTCCAAGGCGATTAGAACTCACAACCTCCCGGCTAGTAGTTGAAGACTAAATTGTTTGGTCACGAGCGGTTGGTCAGCATCGTTAACGCGTGCCCAGATGATTTGAATTCCGTGAGTGAGAATCTGATTTATCCAGATAGCCTGAAGCGTCCACATTACCACCTCAACTTACAGTGCTTCCATCTTGTAAGTGAAGTCAAGTACATAAAGGATTTATGCATTGAGAGACCTAAATCTCCAGGCAGACTTGATGGATATAGATTAGGAACATGTCAAAGTAGCGAGGACACAGTCTAAGGTGAGTAAATTAGACTTGATGGACTAGCACTAGCGCGCCACGCATTGCCATCGAATTCTGATGAATGTTTGTCCGTGCCTGGATAACACTGCAAAGGGTCAACAGGTGTACAGTGTAACCCGAAATAGCCATAGTTGTTTTGACTGCAACTCAAATCAGCTTGCTTACCGATGTACAGGGATCTACTCGATTCATCCGTGTAAACGCTCGCTCATGCGGACTGGTACCATGAAAATACTACGTTTTGTTCTCATGGGTCGAAACACGGACATGTCGAAATACAGGTTGCCTGATTTTCAGTAACGTAAACAATCCGGGTCAACTTTAGGTCGTACAGTATAGACGCAGAGTCATTACAGACAGTACAGGTGAAGGGCAGACGAGATGAGAAAATAAACCCACGATACCTTCAAGTGCATGGTCTGGACGGTGAGTTTCAGTGAAACAATGGAAGGTATATTAAAATATCGCAAAATATGTCTTCTTTCAGTTCTAATGTAAACTGTGAGTAAGTTGCCAATGCATTTTTGCCAGCATTCAAAAACACAAAAACCGATAACTGATCACATTGTAATGGAGTCTTTCATGGACTGCGCAACGGTTTAGTAATGTAAGAAGGATTCATTAACAAGCTTCGAAAAAGCCTTCACGAACGGCTTAGCTTTAATGATGAGGAAACAAGCACACCAAAATTGCATGTGATATCTGGATGCATATGACAAGAGACCAAGCACTTCGCTGCTTTTTTTTACAACAGATCTGGAGATGGTTTGCACTTTTCTGCTCTATAAAACGAGTTAGATGCGGTACTGCTTGTTTTGTATTTTCGCATGCTGTCTGTCCAAAATGACGTTGCACCCATAGCATTGTGAACACAAACGAGCTATTTTTATCCTTTTTAAACACTGGTTTCCAAAAGCAAATTTAAACTAGCGAAATACACTCATTTGCATGCCAATTTGGTTTTGACGGGACACTCACCTGGAACCCAGCTGAATCTCTCGTTTATGACGTTTTTAAACTACCCTAATTATGTGCAATGTTTTCCCAGGTGCTAACTTAGCTTCTACTGAGCACTATATGCTGTCCACTCACCTATTTATATAACTCCCCGTGTAGAGTTTGTGGACGAAGAAGTTGTGACAAGTATGTCATAGGTATGGTAGAACATGTCAAATGAAAACTGGTCGGCGTAAATTATGGATGTTTGAACATGCCTTGGTCGGTAGATTTTGTTTAATAGTACGTCACGTTTGGTGAAGGCAAAAGGTAGTGTACTTTTCTCCTACAATTTCATAATAATCATAGTAGACAGCGAATCTTACTGCACAATAATGTCCTACAGGTTTCGGGGGAATTGACTTCAACGGGAACATAGCCCAGCATTGTCATCAATACTGCAACAGGCGGTGTACGATGGCATCGTTCGTTTAGAATGCTCTCTTCCTGTGAGAACGATGAAATAATAAATAGCGAATGTGCGTACGCCACAGTGCCGACATGCATCGTGCATGCTAGAACCATTTCAGTGCCATTTGTACACACTACCCTATATTTACTGCGATTGGGCAGATCACTCGGAGTACCGGTAAAAACCCGCACATCGAAAGCCGAACTTTGCGCGGCTGATCCTTATCCGGTATATAGAAATTTCTCCAAAACTGTTGTGTGTAGAATGAAGACTTGTGTTAAAATGTAGCATTTCTGTGGGTATACGCTCATACCAAAAAGAACTATAACCTGTCTAGTTTTTGTCGGGAGTTTCTTTAATCAATGTTCATTCGTAAGTTTTGCTGCGCATTCGATTTTAAAGTTTCACTGATATGACCAGGCAGGATGTGAGCTGGATCTCAGAGATGTTTGTTGGCAAATTGGTGGCTTCCCGGTTTCTGTCCTTTAATGCCTTTGAGGTGTCCAACGACTACATGAAGGATGCGGTAGTTGTGCGCGCAGCAGGCAACCCGCGAAACCAAGCAAAAGTCGAGAAATCAGAAGAATCTAGTGAGTTGAGCGCATCTTTTAATATCAAAGAGTCCGGATTTTCTCTAAGAAGGCACAGAGACATCATCTCGTTCATAATCATAAGTGACGAAGTTTATGTACGACTGAGTGGCTGTAAACCGACAGCTAAGCTGTGCTGAAATAGGGAATGCCATCATATGAAGTTCGACAGTCTGTAGCCGATGAATTCAGCAGGAACCTCACCACTCAGGGCATCAACCACCGCCCTACCGCCGACCTGCTCTGTTGAGTAAGTTACTGATAGTTTGATTCCATTGTGACAGCTGATATGTCTTCGGTCCTGGCGAAGCTTTTGTGAGTGCGGACGGCGACTTATTACAGTCGGGGAAAGCGCACCACAGTCACGTATGCCTCGCCAGAGCGCAGAAAATTGCGTTGTTCAGGCGTTTCTCAGGCGTCGTGAATGTTGATGGAACACACGCAAAGAAACTGATTTGGGTGAGGTCTTTTAAAGCAGCTAGTATAGGGCACGTAGGCACAAGCTCTAAGCCTTCCTGACCACAGATTGAATGGGTTCCGGGCGTCCGGTCCGAGCTGTTAGCGCAGTTTCCGGTAGTCTAATCAGCACAGTGCGTATCCTCACGAGCGTGCACACACGCTCCTGCATATGGCACATGCTTTATCATATGGGGAGCTTTTGCATCTCGGGCCCGTACATGTGTGGCAGACAGGAACTAAGGACTCCTGTCGCTCGAGTACGACAGTGTACCGGTGCATTTGCGCTGGGCGATCCCAAATGTAGGGCATATCGACTCGTCTAATAGTTATGACAGGTAGACCGCCTGAGCTGTATCAAACAGTATATTAACCCAGCAACAAATGCGGACAAACAAACAAAACTGAGGAAATCGAGCTCGCCGGTCGAAAGACCGAGAGCTTCGGGTGGGCTGCACGCGCACCCAGGTCGAGAAAGTGGACGGTAAGCTGTCCCCATGGCGTTGGAAAAAGGGGAACCTTCAATTTGAACCGCAAACCATTCTGCCGATTGCGGTTTTACGGTTGACCTCCAACTGGGCTTCAGACTGCTTTAGAAATAAATTTGGATGCTTCGTAGAAAACATGACATATGCATTTTTTTCGGTAGAAAGTTTGTGTTTCGAAATACCTAAGTGCGGCCCACCAGCCTTAAAGGATAATTCACGGCAATCGATAAGAATAATCAAGACTTAGACTGTACGACGGAAATTAAGCACATTTTCGATTGCTTTTACCGGGTGACGGGGGGGTTTTGTTATGTAATTTGCTAGATATTAGGAAATGGCAATTTAGTGACAGTCGGATCTTTATAGTATATCGCTCTATCTTATTATATATTATATTATTATTATGTAACACGCGGCATCGATGTTTCCAGCTGAGAAAACACGGGCGATTTAGCTTCCTATAGTGCCGTAAGCCACTCTGGTGCGTAGGAAATTTCGACTGCAGGAATTGACCGCTGGGCAATTTAAATATTCGATTTCCGTCTGCGATTTTCAAGAATCCGATGTTACCCACAAAATAACAACAATCTTGTTGAAAATGGAGTCGCAACCGAATCTTGCATTGCAGGTTATCATGGGGATGTTTGCCTACACAAAAAGCACGTAGGATTCACCAGTCTCACAAGATATGGCACGATTGTCTTCACAATCCTCTTCTCTTTTTCGGGCGGTTCTCGTAGGTGGTTTCCATAAAACTAAGGGGGCATTATTTTGAACATCATAATCTCCGGTGGCAATGATAGACTTATTTGTGGAGTGCGGTCTAATGTGGTCAATGTGACATGTTTGTTTGTTACTTCCAACCTAAAGTCCATGAAATACATTCCGAGGCGATGGATTACAGTTCGTCGGATCAAAACTCGTCTATGGTTGTGGATGATCAGCCGTGCCTTTCCCCTATGTCGTCAATCGAATGGAGCCCTCTCCTCTGGTGGAATTAGGAAGCACAGTGTTCAGTGTTGTTCTCATTCAGCGACCAAGCCACGCTTGCTCTGGTCACGCTGGTTTGAAATTGTCGCGTTTGTGAGTGAGCTATAGGTGTGTGTCTAACATGCCATTAGGCATGTCTGTGTAGCGCTTGCTCGAACGTATCGATGAACTCCGCCGGTCCGTTTGGTTGATAGTGCTTGGTGGTGAAGCAGTTGCGCAACTCGGAAAGTTGCGAGCAACAGAACTAAGCGTCACTGTTACTCACTGTTGTCTTTAGAACATCAACTTTCAAAACCAATCTATTTAAACACGAAATTATGGTCGTTGGAGTTGTGCTAAAACAACTTATTTTGGATCATTTTGAAAAGCATAATTGAAGAAAAGCTGAAGGAGACCATCATGAATGAGAGATTCTAAAGGGATTCAATTGGGTCTTCCGTAAAAAGCAAATTGGTATGAAATGAGTGTATTTCGCTGAGATAGTTGAGTCCTTTAGTGGACCCGTTGGAATTAAGACGTTTACGGGCTTTATATAGCTTGTCAGGACTGTGGTTCGAATTCAGCTGGTTACTTTGATGCTATGGTGGATTGTGTCACGTACGAACATGCTGTTCTGTATCTCGGTCCACGAATGGCCAGTATGTATAACAATGGGCAACATGTTTTGTTCCGTAGATTCATGGGTGCCCACTTTGCGAGTGTTCTGGAACTGTCTGCAGGTTAAACCAGTGGATCAGGGCCAGGCCCACACCTTCTCATCTGAAGAGCTTGTCTGTGTACCCATCACTGTTGACGTTCGTGTCTGCTCTACACCAGCCGATAAGCATCGGTTGTTGTTGTGCCCGTTGTTTGGGCACGTGCTCGTTCAGAGCCAATATCCCAGATACGGTGATCGCCATCAAGAGAAATAAACTATTTGGGAATAGCCCACACTTGTGAGGGTGAAAATATTTATCATTCCTGTGGTAATATCGGGAGTGATATATCAAGGGGTAAGTAGATCGGACTATGGTTGAACCAGCTGACTGTCATCTACTCGAAATCGTGCGGTCAGTACTGTATTTCGCGTTTAACCCTTTGCCCAAAAGAGTAGTTAAAATACGGCAAATAATAGATGCTCATTGTATCGTAGAAACGAAAGCCGCAAAACATTTAACTCGTGTTGTTATATATGACCTTAATAGCCACACGTGTTAGCTGAACAGTAGCATTCAAAATATTTTCGAACAGTTCGGTCAAAAGTCCATGAAAATATCCTGATAGAACTTGAGTGGCATTCCGCTCTCCTCCGTCGGTCACGACGTGTTCTCCAACATCAACATGCTCCCCGCTTTCTGAGCTTTCCAGACCAATTATCGCTCCATGAGATAGGAAGATCAGTGTTACGATCAAAGCCGTAACGATTTCCATGTTCTTCACCAACATCTTTGAGAACGATTCTATTGGGCTACACTTTCAAATCATTTGCAAACATATGTACATTTATATACCTGAAATTAACAACGCTGGGTGTCTGGTGGCACGCTTCAAGTGCGTGCCCAACTGAGTTTTCTTCTTTTACTTTCAGAAACTGCGCAGGATTTGCATCATCTAATCTGTGACAGTTTCGTATTTTTTCTCAATAAATACAGCTCTTAATTTGTGCTTAGTAACCTGAGCCAGCTGCATTGAGTTAGAATGACTTGGCAATGTTGCGCGAGTTTCTCGGCTTCGTCTCTGAATTAGTTGTGTCCGAAGGAAACCTCATGCTTAGTCCACACTATTTCCAACCCTGTGGTCGAAAACCTTTTTCACAGTACACAGAAAAGACAACCACGAACATTAAACTCTTCGTGCCTATTGGATGAATAATGCCGTATGCAATAAGAAACAATAATGGTAGACGAATCTCTTACGAGTCTTTTTATTTACCACTCTCATCGACAGAGGCCTTGAAAACAGAAGTGGATAACAGGCAAAATTTGCGCCTAACGAAAAGTTTCCGAGTAATTTCAGCGTGTTTGCCCGAATACCGGGAAAGCTACCATCGCATTTAGTGTCCTCGTAGCAAGCTCGAACTTTTAAACCGAGCAGCTCGGTCTGAATAGGTCCGCCCTTCGGTTTTGGTCGCTATCAGATAAGCCAGTAGCACCTTCAAGTTTGCTCTCATTTCACTTTCAGATTGGTAACTCTTGCCCATGGCGGCCAATCCAAGGGCAGTAGGAAACAGTTACTGAAATAACGGAGCAATAGTGAAAGTCACGGTGGTGCTGAGGAGTGTGTGGTGCCCTACTGTCCGTTCGCCAAACATTTCGACAGAAGTTACCATTCTGGAGCCAGTGAGGCACTAGATATTACGACAGCCTGCCGGAAACTTGAGAAGTCGTAAACATCAGAAACTTACCTTTCTGTTCGCTCAAGTCATGGGACATGGGAGCTGCTGGGATTTTGGTCACAAATTGAAAAAACCCGCATTACACGTGCAATAGGCTTTCGGTGACGTGTTGAATTGGTTTCGTACGAGAATACTTTGCGTTGTATTTTATGCATAGCCAAGTATCTCCTAAATGGGATAAACTTTGAGTTGAAATCAATGTGTGCAGTTCGTGAAAATGTGGGAATTAATTGAAGCCTGCTGACGAAAAAGGGGGCGCCTAGTAGGGGAAGACTTTACACCGAATTCTGACGTGGTGATTTCATGATTCCCGCAGTTTTTTTCGCTTTATCATATTGTCCAGTTGGGCTAAGCCACTAGCAATTGCGTTTTAATCACTCCCGAGTTTGATACGACCGCGTGTAAAGTAAGGCTGCTGCTAGAAGGAGACTTTGACAGGTCCCGATATACAGCAGTTGATCAGTTTCGCAGAGGGCTTGTATAAGATAGCCACGATTACCACTTAATTAATGTAGTACATGCTCCATCCTCCACCTGATTCTGGTCCGACCTGGCAAATTCCATTCAAACTACTGAAAGGCGCAATAAAATGCATACATCAGGCAGGATTAGGTGAGCTAATGTGCATGCAGAAAATTGCAACGTCAGTTTGTCAGTCTACGGACGTAGTCACTAATCCCAGGCTTTCTGTTCATACTAAACACCCACCCCCTAAATGCACGAGGGGGGGGGGTGAGTTAACGGAGATGGCCCAAACCTGAACACAACCAATCGAAGTATCATGAGTGAAGTAGACGTGTTCCTCAACCACTGCCCTTTCAAACTCAGTTAACCGCCCAGCGGTTGACACGAAGACAAATATATCAATTTCAATGAGCCCTACATGGGCTTCGGACGCTCTGGTAGACTACTGAAATAAACGAGCTCGATTCTCATCAGGCACCCTGAGCTTGGCTTCTGACTTCTGTCTTGAAGACTTCCATAGACGTATCTCGGAAGTAAGGGATGCAAAAGATGCTTGCGTTCTGTTATATAGGAGATTGTACAGTCAAACCCATGAGATCTCCAACAATCTTCACCACTTAGTTGATATGATATGATATGATTGTTGTTGTTGCTATGCTTCTTTACTCCGAAAGAAGCAGTGGGTGCGAGACTCTAGAGACATCGGAAGGTAATTTGTTTACAAGAGAGTAGTTCGTGATGTGTGGGAGGACCCGTCGGCGAACTCTGGAAGATGACTTCCAAGGCACCAGTATTTTCGTCGAAATTCGGATACGGTTGATGAAACGATGAAGGATTGCGATACTTTAGCAGCTGGCAGCCGTTACAAGAGATAATGTCCCGAGTCTCGGTAGTGTAAGTAAGTGAACATGTACTGCGTGAAAATCAATAAGATTTAAAGGATCCGTAACTCAGTTGCTCAACTGGCTATACGTAGTTACTCTCACCCTGGACTTATTCCCGGATCGTTTCCACTCCATGGCTTGCATCGGCCAAATGTCTTCTCTTCTGGTGCACTTGAAGCTGCCATCCTATCTCCGTTTTATTTCATCTCTATAATGAGCATGTTGCCACACAACCCTGTGTAATGAGTGGCAATTATGTGAAACATATTTGTTGGCTGCCTCCAGCGCCATTTCACTCAAAAACAGTTATTTTTCCAGTTTCAGGACAATTTTATTAATCTGGTTGGCTAGGCGGTCTCCGGGTGTGAATGGACTGTAATGTCTGGAAATTCCGCTTAGCCTTCGGCAACTCTGTTTGGCCCCTTTGCGATTCCCTTCAAAGCGCTATAGCTAATAACCGGACTAATCCCCAAATCATTATTGTTGACGCACATAAGCTTATGTTCTGATCACGTTCAATTTACCTTGATAAAGTAAGACGTCTTTCTACTGTTCTTTGCGTCTAAATATTCCTCGTAGTCCCAGTGGACGCACTAGACATTTCGTTACTTCATGCGTCCTCTGGCATTAGCCCCACAGATCTCCTGTTTAGTTTCTCGGAGTTAAACAGAAAGAGTTCATCTTGCTATCCTGTTTCTCTGAGCCGATTCATGGATGTAGCAGAACCCCATATGTACCTTTCTGATTCCCCCAATAATCAGCGCCGAAAAACTGTGTGAATTGGTCGCTGAATATCTCAACAAACAAAGCCTACTCGTTGAACCATGATCACCCGAAAGCCACGTCGATCTCCAATGAATGATAGAGATTTAGGACTACGATTGTAAGATCCATTACGGCAGCACTCTCGTCCAATACTTGACCAGCCGGCTCGCGGCCGTAAATCTCGTAATCTTCTCGTACCCAATGAGCAGGGGGTCTCAGCTCAGGTTCAATTACATATTTTCAGCTCATAAACCGTGCACGGAATTGCAGTGATTCCAAATGCTACAGCTTTGTTCACGGAGGATAAGGAGAATGAGGCAGTGAGAGTCACCGGTTGGAATTATGAGTTCCACGGTGAAGGTAATAGCTTTGCTACAACACCTCCATTGGCTGCGTGACACAGCCGTATCTGCAATGGAGATTTCGTCCTGTCAGCGAAGATAATCTACGCTGAACAGCCGAGAAGCTCTGTACAGCTGTTACATCCCTGTTGGGAATCACCAGTACAGCAGCAGCATCTTAGGAACCGCGACCTTCCGGCCAATGGTTGAGCACTTAATGGTGTGGCGATGACCCACTGGTAAGCAGTACGGTTAGCCTTCACTTAAGAAATGACATTACTCATTTTCTAATAATGGACTCCACATCACGCGGTTACGTACTGGCTGGTATCTCCAGGGGCTTCTTACAATATGAGTCAAACTTGCTTCTGAGAAATTGGCACTCGAGGAACAATTCAACACCTGAGACTAGGTGATGTGGATCCGGCGAGTGAAAGAGGAATGGCGCTATATCCCGTAAGGTGATAGCTAATCCCATTGCTGATTACCCGCTCGTACTCGAAATGATAAGTGTTCAACTACTGACCGGAAGGCGGCGCGTTCGAAACTCCATGAGTCTTCTTAGATGCTGCCGCACTGCTGATGATTCCCAACAAGGGCGATCATCATCATTATCACGGACAGCATAACATCCGTGTCCAAGACCGATACTCCGCTACCGTTCGGCTATAAGCCCTATTATGAAGAGAAGAACAAAAGTGGATGGGCGAGGGATTTAATGCTGGACCACCACAATCATTCCGAGGCGCCTTACATCCAGACACTCATTCGGGCAATCTGGATAGAAAATGACAACAGGAATGCCACTGAAATCGATCAGTAGCCAAATCTCGCAGCGTCTCCAACAGGCCACAGCAAGGGCGAAACAGCTGTGCAGTGTCTCTAGGTTTTTCCACATAGAATGGCTTCACTAACAAAACGAAATCTCTATTGAATATTTCCAAATCGCCATCAAGTAGCCATATCTGTCAGGGTGACTAACCACTGGTTGTCTTGTCTTGCGGTCCCCATTCGGGTAGACGGCGGTTACCAAAGCGAATCAGTCGACTACTAAGAGCTATCATGCTTCTTTGCCCAGTCATGGACTGACCGCCACTGAATCGTCTCCATCCAGTACGAGGCTGAACGATGAGGGCTCTACGGGTCAAACGGCTCTCTGGCATACGAAGTGTATGGCCTAACCAGCGTAACCTGTGGAGCGTGACCGGCTGATTCATCGAGGGAGAGTGAAATTTCGCGAAAAGCATCTGGTGTACCTCAGAATTACTGATCTGGCTAGCGCAACTTTTCGGAGGCACCGGTGGTCAAGCACAGAGCGTTTCCGAAGATCCTGCGCAGCAGCCACGTAACGTAGGACAGATCGGACCGCGGTATTGTACACTCTACTCTTGACAGTGAAGCTGATATCTCGTAGGTGCCACAAATGCCGGAGGTTGACAAATTCTACTCTGGCCTTCCAATTCAGGAAGTAATTTCGCCTTTGACCAGCCTGCCGGGACTTATACAGCTGCCCATATAGGCGAGCCTACCTATCACATAGACCAGTTCATGTATCGGCAGGAGGTTTGGGTTTGATCTCACCCAGTCTTGCAGTGACACTTCACACTTTATGGGTGTAAAGCGCACGCTGAATCGGGCAGCTGAGCTGTTTAGTTCATTTATAATGGTTTGCATTTAAAGAGGGTGTGATCCATAAAAGCAATATCGTCAGCGTATTCAATATCCATGAGCGAATGCCCCGGTGTCACTTCAAACCCCGGGGTGTAAAAGGTAGGTAAAGGCGACTCAATTAGAACATCTGTTACGAAGTTGAAATGGAAAGATGACCGAGGACGCTCTGGTCCAGCACAACTAGATGCGGTGAACTCAGAAAAGTTTGCCGTAGACAAGTACACATCCATGGGATGAGACATACAGAGGCTTTATGAGAGATCGGAATTCAAAAGAGAACCCTTCATCTCCGGACAATACCACAGATTTCGACGATCAGTGGAGTCAAAATCAGCTTTCAGACAAAGAAAAAACAATAGTTGTTTATTGGCAGAAGGAGTGGCGCCGTTTTAGCGCTTGTCGCAGAGCGAACCTATGATCGATCCCGGCCGGGGCGAAACCCAAAGTGATTCTTGCGAACCCGATCCTTCTGATGATGGGTCAACCTTCGTAAGATAATCACGGAGGGCTTCTTGGAAGACTGATACGCCGGTGATTTTCGCGCGATGTTCTTGCAAACTATTTGGATTCGAGAATCCCAGTCGAGGGGCTCCATTCTGTCCGTACTTCATCTTCACCCCAGCTATTTCAGAGTACAGCCGCCAGGATATCCACGAAGAACTCACCACCTTCATTGAAGAGTACAGGATTCAAACTATCTGGACTAGGTGCTTTGTTGCACTGAAGCAATGAAATTGCATGCTGGACTAGTCGACAGCGGACCGGTATCGACGTTCGACTCGGGCTAATTTGGTCATTCCAGCGTTTGGAACTGATGGAACTGATGGCCCATCATTCAAGGCGACGTTTCTGTGAATGCACTGAGGACCCATATTTTTCTTAGATCATTTCAGTAACCCGCACATTCCTCGGATCAGTTGATCGGAGTAGCTGGAACAGGGTGGCACTGTTTAGAGTTAAAAATGCTTTCTATATTTCTCGAGCTTTTGCTATTCATCAGCACTATCTGTCGACCTTAGGCTCCCCGTTATTCGGCGTTCGAGGGGTCCGTGACCTCCATCATAGTTTCTTTTTGCTGGTACAGTTTTCCTGGCTCCATCAGGCCGCTGATTTTGACGAGATCCACTGTTCATTGGGGTGTGCGAGTGACCTCAGGCAGACGGTTTCAAACGCTGTCAGCATGACTTCATTCACTATCCTACCATAGTCATCCAAAGTACTACTGTGCCGCTCGAGCTCAGGAAGCAACTCAACCAAATAAACTCGGTATTGTTGAGCTACAGAAACTTGAAACCTGCGAGACAATTATTCAGTTAGTTGTAGATGGCTTCGGAATTTGTAGGATCCAGTACTTTCAGAATCCAGAGCTTTCACGTTTGGTGTGGACTCGCCAGAACAAATGAACCAGGACAGGAAGAGGACTGCCAAAACGAGAATAATGTGAATGTGAAATCTACAAGTCCCGTGACCACTTACTCCTAACGGGTTAGTGACATATTCTACACATCAGATATGATGATGGCCGATTCCATCCAGATTTCATCGAGATATCATAACATATCGTAACCTCCCAAGTGATCCGGTAGCCAGTTTCATTCTTCTTCTTCTTTCGTTTCACTAGCCATTTATCGCAACCAGTGACTCCCGGATCAGTTGCATGAATTCACAACATTCGTTAATGTCACCTGTATCAAATGCTTTTAGTAGTGCCAATGGAGAGTAAACACTTGCCTCACTGAAGTGATGGCAACGTGTTATGAGTTTACATGTCCGGTGATGCAATGTAAGTATCCGTGTGAAACGAACAAAAGTTTGCACAATCAGCGTTTACAGTTGAACTTCACTTTGAAACCTTTGGTTCAAATGGCATTTGGTAACTAAATAAAATGGCCTAGTCAGAGTAGACATTCATTTCAATATGACCGTGGATTTGTTACTGAGCACTGAAGTTAAATCGTCTGCTTAGCTTTAGGTGAACTTCACCGCATGAACAGTTACTACCTTCGACATGGTGTCCGTATTCGTAGAACCTGACTTTTATATCACGGCAACATAAGTATCGGGTCAGGAGATGGCAATCGAAGTAAAAAATATCACACGATCAGATAGATGGAGACCGGAAAATACCAGCTATCCTCAGATACGATGAACCCGAAAACCTCTTGCCTAGTCTCTTGCTGTCAGTCGATTTCCGGGCTTACGAATGCAATTTCGGTGGCCATCTGGAAGAGTATTTAGGGGACCGTTTGACTGCAGAGCTCAACAACATCAATATCTAAGGCCATGCTTGCTAAGAAAGAACTGTCCTTTGCCGGAGCGAAAGAAATGTTCCGTGCCAATACGATGACTTTCAGGGAGCTACACATTAGAGCGCGGTGCAGTCTTGCTGAACAAACCGTCCTTCCATCCGAGAATGTGGACTCCATTTGAAAAACCCGGTCTCCATAAATATGCTGCTCACGTAGAACCTCTTGATTCTTGCAAATGTAAACGATGGCTTTCCATTTTAGATCGGGACAGGGGGAGGACTGTTCAAACCGGAGTGACGTGAATGCAAATCCCACGAATTCCGTAACCTCCCTACAAATTTTGCAAATATTTATTTGATCTCCACAAATCTCTTCCGAAGCCAGCCGTTACGATGATCAAGTGGTGGGACTCGACGCTTGCTGTGCGTCACTATTAGGTTGTATGCAGACCCCGTAAGGAGATATCACAGGCCGATTTCGTGTCCAGATATCCACACTTTGCATCGAAAGAAGCTCAGTGTTTCTTACCACAGGTTACTTGCATTTCCAAATCTGGTCTGGCTTGTGAAACTCTCGGGTAACGGATAGTTTGTCTGGACACGTAGAGGCTTGTTACGTGCAACTGAGGTGAAGTATCCCGTGGTTTTTCAATTTCCGGAAGAATTGATCATGCAGCCGGACGATGTCTTGTGTTACAACTAGCAGTCGGTGATTCCACCACCGCTGATAAGACCGGTCCTAGATGACTTGCGTCTCGGTCACATGGGTGTGGAATGAATGAAATCGCAGCCTAGGTCGGTGTGTGATCCATGAAAACAACTACAAACAAGTGTTATGTTTGATAAACCGAGAGGTGTTCATGAGCGTGAGTGATACTGTCATGAGAAGGCATGACCCCTTTGTCCTCGATATCCGTGCGAAAAAACCAAGAAGGACACGATTTCAGCTTGAAAAACGTGCAAATCTTGACACAAGACGGAATGAAATTCGTGAAACCATGGCACTCCGCTACTAATTCCGTCAACCCACACATGGCATCCAGTTGGATCCCATCTACGCAACACTACGTGGAAACGATTGACCACTCAACAGTGATACCAATATGGAGCCAACTATGGTACGAAGCAAGCTAGAAAGGGGAAACATCCTAGAACGCCTAATCGTGCGGGTATATGATAAATCAGACAATCCAGGTTCGACAGAATAGGTCGGTTTTAAAAGAATCTAATGCGTTCTAACGGGTGGTGTTGCACGCACTTCTGAACTAAACAATCAGTCAATTCAAATCCACGGGACAGTTCACCTATGTGTTGGGATAGCTCATTCAGATTATCTGCACGATGGTTTTCAAAAGAAACATGGAGCACACGTAAATGCGTGTGCTACTATCTGGGATAGTGAGCAGTCAGAGCGTACAAAGAGTCTGATAACAGTAACTAATTCATTTGTGTAATATGAAACTGTTTGGATCGACAGGGCTGTAAATGATGTAGGCTAAGCTTGGTGCTTTACTCTGACAAACCAAACGAAAATGTAACGCTCACAATTGAAACCGAGAAAGTCACGCAAAATTGTGTAGTTATTTCAATTCGGTGCAATCAGCTCGGGTCGCCGAGCGCTTCGAAAAAGCACGCCGCTGTCACTGGTTGAAAAGCGTGAAAGTTGTTCACTTTCCGTCCGTCATAATCAAAATCTTGGTTAAACACGCAGACAGAATGTGCTGTTCGACACTCGGTTCGGTTCGGTTTGGTTCTCGCGGGTGTATATATATTCTGACAACTGGGTCCGGAGAACAGCTGTGGAGAGCCGTCCTGGAGGAGGGTTGGGCAAAACATAGAAATCGTAACAGTCTTGATCGCAACGCTGACGTATTTATCCCAAGGGTTGGTAGTCGACCAGATCAACGGATAGGTTGGGCCAAACACCGGACACGTGAACATCGGTGAGGAAGGACAGACCCAACCAAGTTCAGTTGTCAAACCAGTTTTCGGTGGAATATTTGGCGAACTCGGTCAAGGGTTATATGAAACAAAGAAAGACATAGGGGGCATTGTTATTGTCTTTGAATTTGATCACACGGGTTGAATGTTCTATGATTTTCACGCCTGTGATAAAATAAGCATTATCTAACTGCCGTCTTGTAACTGGTATTTTCGGTGGAGGGCTGTAAGAGAAATATGATACTAACCGTGAGATTTCAGCCAAATAAAAGGTCATTCATCCACGCACAAGAAGGACTGCTGATTTTTTTCGGAAAAGTTTTGGATTGTTTGGATTGTTTGTTTGGTGTGCCTATCACAATGAGCCCTCACAAGCCTACTCTAAGACTGGAGTGGAAAACAAATTACAAGTATTTTGGTAAGCAATTTCTGAAACGAGACATCAAACAGTTCCAAACATAAAACGATTTATGATTAGTTCGCTGAGCTAGGCAATTTCACTGCAAACGTTTCACCGCTAATCGAGGAAACATGCTCAGTTTGTAGTTAGGGAGCGGAGTGGAGTCTAGCAGTGAATTAGTGATTGTGCTTTGAGTAGTGGTGCTTGTGTGTTAATACGGGTGCTGCTAGCCTTCCATCACGATTGTTTGTTCGGTCTTCATGTGTGGAGATGAAGGATAGAGGGTCATGTTCTCTAATGACCGTGTAGATTGTTTGCTCCCAGTTTGTCCAGCACAGAATTTATTGCAGCTGGTGCCGTTCATTAGCTATATCACGTTGTTCATCTTGGTTTTATCAATGCTATCCTTCGGTCTTGGGATCGTTTTCCGTAAAGTAGCACTCTGGGTATGGGCTAAGAGAATTACGTTTTAACCTAATAATCTATCTGTAAGTTCAGACACATTTTTGGCGTCACTCGGTTTTACTGTTGCTGCGGTTGAGGTGCCTTATTCCTCTGCTAGTTTGCCTCAGTAAAATTTCTTGGATATCAATTGTTCTGGGATACTCTGGATGAATGGCCTTCTTCCTTATTCCTTAGATCTGTGATGTTGCGCTTTTTCTCCGTCCTCTTAAATAGAGTTTGAATGCAGCCCTTCTTATGGTTCAATTGACGGTTGCTGTTATAGTTCACTATGCGATCTGCATGTGTCGCTCTCCAGTATACGCAGGTTTCAAAAGTCGCATCCACATTCCTTCTCACTAAAACTTCGTTTGTTCCTTTCCATTTCAACCGTGAACTTGACATCTTCAAATGTGACATTGAGCAGTCCATGCGCATTGTGTATTGAATCACGTTTCATGGTGACGAAAGTGTCGTCTACGTAGTAGATTTATAGCTTTGGATTGATAATTGGTTGTGCCGCACACTCTAATTTCTGCATTACCGCTTCGGCGATAAATTCTGATATTGGAGATCCTACTAGAGCCCCTTTCAGCTGCTGATATATTTGTCCAGCAAAACTAAAATATGTATCCTTGCAAAAGTCCAACAGCTTGCATAGAATTTCGGGTCTGGATAATTCCGAAGCAAGTCTGTTATTGTTTCTCTGGAGATGTTGTGATTGACTGGAGTGACTAGTGACGTGACATTAGATTGAGAGCATGATTTCATTGTCTTCAATATTGATGTTCCATAGCTCGTCCAGCAACTGGCCAGCACTGTTGGTCGTGTGTTCGGATGTAGAAATTGAGCGTTCCAATCTCCTCCACAAGTCTTTTGCTAATTTGTAATATGGAGCTCGTGGGATTGAAACAATTGGTCGAAGAGGGGTTTCTTTCTGGTGTTACAGACTATCAAATTAGTTCGTGAAATTGCGCAATGCTGGTGTCATCGCCCACCATTCAATACAGTCCCCGGCTAGTTATCTCGTGTGTTGCTTGTAGTTTCCTGAGCGTCATATTGATACGATCGATGAGGTTTGAAGTTGGGTCATAACTGAACAGCCTGTAGGAAATCGTCTCATCTAGTGGCTCTTTGTCAGTTTCAATATATTCCGGCTTGTCCATTAACACAAGGATGCGCCATTTGTCTGCCAGTAGTATTACCATTGTTTCATTGTTTTCTAAATTTCTGAGTACATTTCGTTCTGGTTTGACAATAATTTGCATATTCCTATTCCGTGTGACTGCTGACAGAATTGTTTGTCGGATCTGTTTTTGAACTGCCTCAATCATTTCGTCTGTTTTCAAGGCGTGTCCTGAGCTAGGGAGTCTTCGACGTTGGAGTTGAGCTCCTTGATTAGAAACTCTTGTTGGAAACTCATGGTCCACACGACGTAATGTCTGGGTTCGATGTTTCTCCGGCGTTTACGCAGTTTGGATTTCAGGGCGAGTCCAATTTTGACCTTTTATTGCCTAGTTGGCATGCGATTGCGACAGGACAGTTCGTCGTGCTCTTGTTGAGTACTCTCTCAACTTTTGGATTCCTCATCGTCACCATATGCCGCTAATAAATCCTGCACCGAATTGCAGTGATTCCAACTGCTACAGCTTCGTTCACCGAGGATAAGCCAATGAGACTCACTTGTTGGACGCGATGGCCCAATCTATGAATTGACTTCCAACAGAACTTTTCCTCCAGTATGGCGGGGAGTGAGAGTTACACGGCAAAGGCGATAGCTGTCCATTTTTCGGAATATGGGTAGCTCGGGTGTGTTTATTGTTGGTTGATTTGTTCGCCGAGCATGGCAATTGGTTTGCAAACGTTTCGTCCCCAGTCGAGGAGACATCGTCAGTGCGCAGTTGAGTGGGTGCTTCCTCCGTGCCTAGCTGCGTTTATGTAGTTTTTGGAGAGTATCTAATATCCTGTCATGTGACTGGCTAGTTGGTATACACATTTCTTGTAGTATCATTGGCGCGATCGTGATTGAAGCTGCGTTGTGTTCTGTAGGCCTCGCATTCCATTGGTTGGTTGGATGGCTGTTTTGGAGTGTTTCAGGTCCGTTTTCGATTGGTCCGTTCCCGGTTTGTGTTGCGTTGTGGGCTCTCTTCCTTGAATTTGGTTGGTTGTGGTGACGGTTTCTATTTTTGGTAGTTTCCTTACTTCAGCCTGATTCAGCCTGGTTGCTTGCCTTTTAGTTTGTCCGCCTCTGCGTTCTGTAGTTCCGTAGTGCTTTTGCTTGCAGTGGTCGACAGATTGGGTCGATTTCGATGTGTTTGTTGATGGCTTTTTCAGTGGAGTGCCATGCTTCCATGAATTCACGTTCTTTCATTGTTCTCGCTTGAGCCAATATGTGAACGGTGCTCCAGTCGAAGTTGTGTCTATCTTGATCTTCGTGCACGGAAACGAGTGAAAATTGGTTGTGCCTTTTGGTCGCAAGTTTGTGTTCATGTATTCTGGTAGAGAGCTTTCTCCCTGTTTGTCCCACGTAGTGTTTGTCACAATCTCCGCACTGAATCTTGTACACGAAGTTGGTCCCGAACATTGTGTCCAATCGTCCTTTTGGGTTTGATAGTGTTCTCCGTAGGATGTTTGCAGGTTTGTGGGACACTGTTGTGTTGTACTGTCGTAGCAAGCGTGCGGTCATCTCCGAAATATTCCTGATGAATGGAAGTGTGATCCTTTTGCCTTCCCATTGTGCTGTTTGGTTGGTCAAATTGAGTTTTTTGAGAGTCTGCCAGATGACATTTCTGGGGTATCCATTTCTCTGGAAAGCTCTGTACAAGCGTTTATCTTCTCTGACTTTTGACTCCGTAGTGTTTCAGTGCGTCTCAATACGCTTGAAAAGAGTCCGGATGCAGCTTTGCTTGTGACAGTTCGGATGATTGTTGTGGTAGCTGAGAATTTGGTCTGTGTGCGTTGCCTTTCTCTAGACTTCCGTGTGTATTATATCTGCGAAAATGTATCCTTCCGCGTGGCGTATTCTATCGACCCCCAATTGATCATCCACGAGCTTGGATTTTGTCCAGAGAGAATGTTAGGCGGATGGTCCATCTAATGATTACAAATGGACATATCCGCATTAGAACTTCCGAAAGTATATTCAGCGATGATAAGCAGCCTGCCGGATGATATTGTTACCGGAACTACCACAACAACTCAGCACTGCAACCCACCAATGGAATGCGAGTCCTACAGACCACAACGCAGCTTCAATCACGATCACGTCATCAATACTACAAGAGATGTATATACCAACTAGACAATCACATGGCAGGATATTAGATACTCTCCAAAAACTATATAAACGCAGCTAGGCACGGAGGAAGCACCCACTCAACTGCGCACTGATGATGTCTCCTCGACTGGGGACGAAACGTTTGCAAACCAATTGCCATGCTCGGCGAACAGATCGACTGCCATCTGATCAACCAACAACAAAAGCGATAGCTTTAATACAACACCGCAAATGCCTTGCGTCACGCAATCATACCTTTCAGGGCTACTAACCGTTGGTCTTTCCCCCATCTGGGAAGACAATAGCTATCAAAGCGATTCAGTTGGCTAGCAATTACTTTCACGGTTGGTTGTCACGTCGTAGACTATCCGCCCATGGAATCAGAAGAGTACATATGGGGTTCTGCTACATCCATGAATCGGCTCAGAGAAACAGGATAGCAAGATGAACTCTTTCTGTTTAACTCCGAGAAACTAAACAGGAGATCTGTGCGGCTAATGCCAGAAGACGCATGAAGTAACGAAATGTCTAGTGAGTCCACTGGGACTACGAGGAATATTTAGACGCAAAGAACAGTAGAAAGACGTCTTACTTTATCAAGGTAAATTGAACGTGATCAGAACATAAGCTTATGTGCGTCAACAATAATGATTTGGGGATTAGTCCGGTTATTAGCTATAGCGCTTTGAAGGGAATCGCAAAGGGGCCAAACAGAGTTGCCGAAGGCTAAGCGGAATTTCCAGACATTACAGTCCATTCACACCCGGAGACCGCCTAGCCAACCAGATTAATAAAATTGTCCTGAAACTGGAAAAATAACTGTTTTTGAGTGAAATGGCGCTGGAGGCAGCCAACAAATATGTTTCACATAATTGCCACTCATTACACAGGGTTGTGTGGCAACATGCTCATTATAGAGATGAAATAAAACGGAGATAGGATGGCAGCTTCAAGTGCACCAGGAGAGAAGACATTTGGCCGATGCAAGCCATGGAGTGGAAACGATCCGGGAATAAGTCCAGTGTGAGAGTAACTATAACATGTTCATGTGTATGCCTTCATGAACATTGTGCCAAAGTGGTAATCTAACCCCAGTCATTCCGAAGCATTGTTCCAATTTAGAAGATACAAACTGATCCGTTTTCAGGGACAGTAAGACAAGGTTGCAGCCTCTTGGTTAAACAGTAAGCCATTCGACAGACAATCTTATTGCAAAGAGTGTGTTCACACGCTAGTAAGTGAAAGGATGTGTTACAGTGAAATTCGCACATTTTATGACTGGATCAGCGAGGCCATACTCCCAGCACATTTGTAGATATTATGAGACTTATTTACCCTCCATTTCACTAATACAGTCGGAATCGCTGTTTATTTCTCAAAGTCGTAATCAACGAGAAGCGCCATATACGCTACTCAAAGCGAGCATTGACAGTTCACAAACCAAAATGATCAGTATATCCCACGTTAACAGTTAGTTACCCAATGACAATAATTAACATTTACTTGATGTGGGATTTGCTTTCCCATTCCTGTAATTCTATCCCCACTGGATGAGATCAATCCGAATCAATGGATGACGGTATGCAGGAAGCTCAGATGAACTAGTTTGGACGTGGAAAAGTGGAGAAAATGTTTGTGTGGGCACAGTCACACAGTTCTCGCTATCCGTACATACCTGAGGCACAACCGATTTGAAGCAAGATGGATGAAGTGGCATGAGATTACTCAAGTAATCAAAAGGTTTTGGGTGAATTAGTCATCCCACGGGCCCTAAAGCGGCCCTATACTCTGTGAACTCACAAATCCAGTTCAGTACCCGAACACTTGGTACAGGGAAACGGAGATGAAATATTGAGTTAGCGGTTAATAGACTCCGAATGGCCTAGTGACTTGTTTTAGCCCACGAGGCACACTCACAACAAACATCTTCAGCTTGGCTCGCGACTTCTGTTTCGAAGACTTCTGATGATGTGCCTCAAAATAAAAGATGTAAGACAATCGATTAATATCCCCCTATCATTAGCTGTTGTTACCTGGAATAGTGCACATTCAATATGTATAAAGGGTGTAATTTTTGTGATTATTTTTCTGTGTATTTTGAAAAAATTTCGAACCGGTTTTGGAAATAGTGTGGACCGATTTTGAGGGTTTTCTCCGACACACTGAATCCAAATATAGCACTAAGAATCGAAACCGAGGGATTCGCGCAATATTGCAAAGTCCTTCTAATCCAATACAGCCGGCTCAGGTGACTGAGCACAAATGAATGGCAGCTCTAATTGAGAAAATACTACGAAACTGTCACAGGATAGATGGTGCAAACCCTGCTTAGTTTCTAAATGTCAAAGACGGAAACTCGGACAGACACGCACCCAGAGCATGTCACCAATCGACCAGCGTAATTAGGTTAGTATATATATATATATATATGAATACGTTTAAAAATGATTTGAAATCGTAGCCGAGGTGGATAGTTCTTAAAAATGTTTAGGAAGGACTTGGAAATCCTGATGGTCTTGAGTGCAATGCTCGTCGTTCTATCTCATGCAGTAGTATTCGATCAAGAAGGCTCAGGAAATGAGGAGAGGGTTGAATTTAAAGAAGGGGACGTCATGCCCAAGGGAAAAGGAGAGCTGGATTCAATTCGAGTTGAAGCAAAGGATTTTGATGCATTCTTAGCCGAACAATTCGAAAACATTTTGAATGTTACTGTTGACCTAGCACGTATGATCACTAACGTCACATTGAACAACATGAGTTAAATATTTTGTGGCTTTCATTTCTATGATAAAATGTATGTAACGCATTGCAATATCCCCAATATTATACCAAGTAAACATGATGCGGCATTGTGCAGCACATTCAGTTGAAGGAGGACATCATAGACAGGAGATTCCTCTGGACCCATTTGAGTCTTCTTTTACAATCACACTAGTATACAAATGAGTGTGTCTCAAGAAGTTTACTGTATTCGTAAAAAATTTTTCAGAAGATTGCAACTGAGGGCAAGCATTAGATAAATTGAATTTGGAGAATACAGCTCCACCATTAATCGTTGCGAATAGATCCCCCGGTACAGGCGCTGAATGGGTTCAAGTGGCCTAATCAGACCAACCGAGAAGTACCACAATGTCGTATGGAACCATTCGTTTTCTTCACCAGGACGATCGATGCGGACCAGGAGGAATGGTTTACTGGGTGTATGATCTCTAGTTGCTGTAATACGTTAAATTCTACTTTCAATTCTGGGTACGACTGATTGTTTGTTTTGGGGGGATGCATTCTTCAATCCCAGTCTTGAGCGTAGTACTGTTTGCATAGTTGTGCACCTCCAAAGTCCAGTTTCAAATGCCCCTGTCAAAGTGGGTTTATCAAGACTGACATTATCGGTAAAATGAGACGCGGAATTCGAAGAAACATACAACGAACCCGACCTACTTATCCAATCTATTCCAACTAAACTTGGTTTCTCACAATAATCGATTTAACAACTACCTCAAGGTGGACTGGAACTAAAACAGAACCTGAAGTTAAATGGGATGAGAAAAGGTAGCTACCCGCCACTTCTCTGCAGAATGAGGTTCTTCGATATGGAGGATGGTCGATTGACACACACGCAGAACTACACGTAATGGTCATGCCCGATACGATACGGGGTTGTAACCAAACGGTAGTGTTAGACCTAAATGGCATGGATGTCCTGCTTGGTCGTTATACGTCACAAACACTACGTAAGGGTGGCTTCCAGAATGATTTGTGTTGTTCGACCGTAATTTGATCATTCATTTCCACCGGTGACAGATTTCTGACCCTCATATGTACTGGAAAGGATAAACGAATGAACTTCACAAAATGCCACGCTCTACAATTCCAACATCCCGCAGGAGGTTATACGTACATACTGCTTTGAGGCAATGTAATACTGACAACTAGTTCTGACAACTATTTATTGATACACGGTTGACTTCAACTGAGGACGGCTCACCAAGTCCCTGTGTCACAAGGGCATCCTAATTCCATTTTTGTATACGTACAGACTTTCATTACACATCTCAATGTACCATTCAGTTGGAAATCCATTTTCAACTAGATTTTTGTCCACATTTTAATATCTTTGGGGGCTTGGAGACCACAAAGTAAACGACTAAACTTCTCAGCAATTAATTCCTGCAGTCGGAATTTTCCACTTTCGTGAGTGACTGCAGCACCGTACGAAACTCGATTAATCTTGTGGGTTTCTTTAGCTGGAAGCAATAATTAAGGAATAAAGAACAATCGTCAAACATTTTGGTGAATCTTGCAACGGCTCACTTGGATATGAACTTCTTGGAATGGAGCGGTATGATTTAAGTGAAATAGTTGTCCGGATCACTGGTTCCGGATTTTCAGAAAAGTAGACGAGCATGAGCTGATCACCCTGTTTTTTCCTATCTCTTCACCTTCCCTGATGCTACCGGGTTACAGTCAGAAGACAAAAGGCTAGAAAAACTGTGTATTAATGCAAATACAGAGTTCTATTTATATCATTCACTTGTGACCATATTTGGTGGTCGATCTGTTCTCAACCAAGCAGTATGTCTCCAGCACGCCCACACCGGTTCTCGAGCGGTTGTTTTCGTTGTCGCGGTTAGTCATAGATGGCCGTCTGTGCGCTTGAGTGCGGACTGCACATGTTGCCTTGGCCATCAGGTGGGCGTGAAATGCATGTGTACTTTTTTGACCTTGTTCCGGCACATTATGAAATCGGACGTGATTCAGACTCGTGGGCGTACTCGTACGGCACTGTTTCACCACATGATTGTTCTGCTGCGCAGTAGGTAAGCACCAAGTATGATTCTATCATCCGGTACCTAAAGAAAATCTGTAATGGGCCCTACCAATTTGTCTGACAGTGATGTAGAGGATCCCCTGATACTGAGGTGCCATTGGATAACTGTTCCATGAAAACAGTGACGAGCAGCGTTTGCGTTGCCCCTTGCTCCTGCTTTTGCCTGACGATTGCCCGCAGTTCCTCCATATGAGATCGTGCGCGCAGGCACGATTTATTGCTACTTGAAGTAACTGCTGATGTCCCTTCCAGTAATCGAACTAACAAGACAGACACAGTGGGGATGCCAGATTGCCTGTCACTCTGCAATTCCAAAAGGGACAAGGGAAAACTTACGATACGGGGTAAATATTTGGAGAACTTAATGAGGGAGATTTCAATGGGTTGTGTGTCATTTAATCATGAGGGTCAACAGAATAATCCAGCTATTCAAATATTCAAGCTTAAGATAGCCCTGCGACATGAACACGCTCCAAATGAGCAGAAGTAACGAGAACTATTCTCTATTTTCTTGAGTAAGATTCAACCCACTAATTCAGTAAAGGACTACATTGAATGTCAACGATCCCAATCTTCTGAGACATTCACTCTTCGGAACGAGCAAGTGTGTGTTGGCTGAAAATACAACCGCCACAAATTAGCTGTAATAGACTTGCCTAACTGCTTCCGTTCCCTGAACCAATGTGCACGGATCGGATAAAAACCCTCCATCAGTAATTAGCCCACAGTATGCTTTGCTACACACGTCATAATTCTGCCCAGACAGCTCTAGACATGACATTAACCACGCACCTAACTACCAGCAGACGATAAGCATGTCATATGTATCATTACCACATCATTTTGCACTAGGATGCTTCCTACTTAGTCAGGATATTTCGTTACAGGCACTTCTGGATCCGTGAGAGTCACTTCCTCCAGAGTGGTTATTGAATTCTAAGACTAAGCGAACAGAAAGCAAATTAACAAATATAACGTTTTAATTCACAGCCTGAAAGGCGTGACAATGAAATCATTGTCCAATTTCGATCGTGCAGTTGAGCGGACACGATAGCTGCCGACGAAAACTGCTATAGACTACTTACACTGAAATATGCGGTATTCCATCAGTTTTTGGGAATTATAGCCTTTCAAGATATCAGTTTCTGCAGCCCGATGATATGACATGGACCCGGTTCATTAAAGCCGAGTTTTCGTATACGTTCCTTTTTCAACACAGACGTTGACAGATACCCTGTTAAGCAGCTGCACCATTCGGGGATTGAAGCATGCGTTGAAATGAGCTTGGAATCGAGTAATTCTCGGCTTGATGTATATTCTGGATGGTAAGTTCACTATCGTCATCTGCAAGGAAAGGTACAAATCAAGGACAAATCGGAAGCACCAGTTCTGCCTGCCCAATAAGCTGATTAGTGATGAATAGCTCATGGTCTTTTTGGGATATGTTATCTTAGTGGATCAATTGGAGGATTTCGAGAGACACTTTTATGGGCAGCAAACTTTGGTCAGCGTTCACACACAATTGGTGACAATGACAGCTTGCCCATCGGTTATCTGCTTACGTAAGTGAAAATACCTGGTGCAATCTTTCGCCGGAAGTAGGGGATCCATCACCCCAGTTAATCATGTAAAGCAGCCTAAGAGTCCAGCGGCGTCTGGCAACGCACAGGCCACGTGTGTCAGCCGTGGAATAATAGAAAAAGGCCTGTTTTGAGTGGCAGAAGGCGTTTTTCAATCTGTTCGGACTTCTCAGGGCGTGCTGCTCAGGATAGCTACCAACTGATACCGTTAATGGTCATATAATACGGCTTGCAATGATGAGTATGGTGCTCACTTCACATGTAGAATAAACCTGTTGCCTTAAGTCAGCCACTATTAAACTGATTGTTTGTTGAAGTACAGCTTCACAAAATCCTCGAGGGGTCAAATATAACGTTGTTACTGTTGATACTACAGGTCTTTCGACTATTAGTACCAACGTCAGGCCTTCAAACGGATACTTATGATGGTTTCCTCACGTGATCTAATTCCAGGTCAGTTAAAGATTAGTCCCGAAGCACCTCTCCATTTCATACACTGACTGTCTGAAGACCCATGATCATGCGGATCGGAATAGGCATTCCATCTAACAAACAAAAAATAGTGCCTTCACACTTTACTCAAGATCTTTTGGATACAGACACGTATGTCTTATGGGCTAGACGGCTGGATCTAATTAATCAACCCGTTCAGTTGTCCCGAACATCACTCTAGAAGCAGATACGGTCGCGCGCCTGCTCCACTACTGGAATGATTGCTAGCAAGACTGCTCACACTGATATTGCTAACCAGAATGTCACCAGTGAAAGCACATTCACTTTCACGCTATTCGTGCATTGCAACTGTGTTTAAGCATACATTCTCAGTGGGCGCATTGTCCACCACTGGTGCACAATTTCAAATAGTATGAACTCAAAGTCGTTGCTCTTGTGAGTACGGATCAGCGAGACATCAATCCAGCAATTAAATACCCTGTTTTTGGCTTCGAAATGTACGATTCATCGCTTGACCCAACAATTACGTGCGTTTTTGGATTGTTCAGCCTACGATGGTCGCCTAGTAAATACTTCCAAGTCGTGACCGACGCTTGGGCACTACTCGAGCGCATTGAGATAATACGGGTCGACTGATGCGATTGTACAGCCATTGTTGGTTTTTGGTTCTGCTGGCTTTCCTGCTAGCCTACAGATGTCATTTGTGTACCACGTTCGGAAAGGGAGTATGTGAACCTCATCTAGTGGCTTATTATACAAGTCTGTAGGCAATCCATGGTCACGGGTAAAAGCAGATCGACTGACCTTCCCGTTAGTCCTGCCAGTCTGGTTATTATTACGGTTCTCGAATTTGTGCCTCCTGCTCCGGAATTTACGATTCCTTTGATTAGGTTGAAAACAATTTTGATGCGCAAGTAACACACCAAGTGACATCAAGATACTCGCGGTTCTGAACATAAATAAGAAACTTTGGTGTATAATGTCAAGTGGCCCGGTCAGTTATTTGCACAATCCGCGCTTCATGTGATAGCCGATGGATGTTACTTGAGTACCAGCTAGATACATTTCTTGGAAATGATTCTTGTCAGGATGTAGGAAACATTTTATCAAAAATCAAGTGAGGAGATGCAAATCACTGTGTCAGATCTTTATAAGTCGCAGATTTCCATGGGTGTGACAGACGACAGAATTAAGTGAATCTGAGAGCCAGGGAAATCGACAATGGAGTATTCCATTCAATCGGCATTGTCAGGAGATATGAGTAATCCTTAGGTAGGATTACCAGGGAAGAGTGAGTGCCAAAGACTGCGGAAAGGTAGTGTTCGTGATAAAAAAGTACACACTTTGGGAGATTGAAACCCATCAGCCATGCTCAACGGTGAAGCTAGACAGGGTTTCTATAGATGCGATCCCAGAATTTACTGTTACTCGGAGGCCACGTTTGCTATTGCTTCATTCGTCGTCAGTTTGTTATTGTAATTTCATGCACAAAATGCGTTCGGGCAGCAGGACTATAGGAAACATGTGGGCTCCTAAGCAAATATGCACCATTTAAAGATAAACCTTGTTCGGACAAACAAGTTGGTGGAGCGGCCAATTAAGGTGCACAAAAGAATGACACATTTTGAGTGGACGTTCAACCCAGTTCTGGGGTTGACTGGGTTGGTCCAGCTTTCTGGAGGATGGTACGCTAGAAACTACATGTGGAGTCTAAATATGCTTGCAGTTGAACGAACTTAGCTGTTGGGCGTACGGTCACTGAACTGACGGTCACGTGGCGTAGACTAACCATGCGCAGAGCGATTAAAGCTTCTGGGTGAAACCTCTACGTATGTGAAAATGTTGTAATCATTAGTACATGGCTGGAGCTGGCTGATAGCAGAGGAATTCAGATGGAAAAGTTGACAGGTTTTCACAGTTCCAGTTAATGCTCTTCTTTAAAAAACATGCTTGGACAAGGACGACCAGTAACAAGTGAGGAACGAAATCTGTTGAACAAGCTGGATACCACAAACTGCCTCTCAGCATGACTCGGGCGTGCTGCGACCACAATTGGCATACAGCATTGTATGCAACATTAAGCCTAGAGAGGCCAGATGTACAGGGACGATTCCGGTGATGATAGGCTTCTCAACATCAACACCCATATAAAAGCCTTTTGAAAGCTTATGCTGAACAAGAAGTGACACTTAGGTTGTTGGAGAAGACTAAGCGGTTTAGCTTGGCATCAGTTCATCGTTATTGAAAGACATCCCTAGCTGTACTTGAAAGGTCTATTCAATATTTCGATTTCGTCAAAAGCACGTAGATCTTGAAAGTCTCCAATGGCCAGCACCTCAGACTTTGTACACAGTACTCTACTCAAGTGCACTGTGCCGACGCTAAACAACTATGCTAGTTCCTGATATATGCCGTCTTAGTTTTGTGCATTCATAAGTTAGCTGATCGAAAATAAATGGGTAGGAAAAGAGAAAACTTGTCAAGCCCAGAAAAATAAGCGTTAGAAAACAAGTTTGCGAGTAGAGTTGGGAAGTAAACACTGGACGGATTCGCCCCAAGATATCTCTCCGGTGAACCTGATCTGAACAAATAAATTTGAGATTCATTCCTAACGGAATGCATGCTGACGGCAAAGCTATCCCACCAGTTATCATTCAATGTAGAGAACACAGTTTGCAATATACATCTAGTGAAGCGATGGCATATTTATTGGCGTGCTTAATGTCAGTCATTCTGCGTTACCTGTTATGAGCCAAGGTAATAGTAACAGAGATGTTCCGCCAACAACCATTGCCAAAACCCTATTCAGCAAAAGGGAGACTAGAGAATAGATTTCTCAAAACTTGCTTTGAGTCATGCCACGCTACCAGGTACGGAAGTCGCCAGAATTGTGGCATAGTAGTTACAAAATTTCCTCGAAATTCCTGGTTGTCATTTGTTTCCGTACCCTACATTAGAATATAATCACTAAAGGAACTAAAGAGGCCAGAAATTATGAGAAGTTGATTGATACTCTTCTGTTGACAGTGAGTTCTCTTTGATTCTGGTGCTCGAGTTCGGACTCTCATTTGCTACGGCAGTGGACTACAGGTTTTCCTGCGATAGAATAAATGGTTCTTGAGGTATTACAGGAACTAACATTTGGATAGATTGCGGGTCGTTTTTTTCCCTATAGAACTAGAGTTAATACGTAATTCGCATGTGTATGCCTATATGTTATGAAAACTGCGGCGTTCTCTTCCGCGGTTCACACATCAAAAGAGAGGTCGCAACTTGAGTTTCTCTACCAATTATTCTACGTAAACACCGAGTAGTTTAATGCAGTTTCCGGTTCCTGTGATGCACGTTAAAAGTCTGTCGAAACTTTATTAACATCCTTAAGTCCATGGTCTGTATCACCAGCTCAGGACAGTGGAAGTGACGAAACTACAAAATCTCCATATATGCATCTCCGATGGTTGTTAAAATTTGGATTCTGACCATCTAATCGTTAAGCAATGGGATCGGGTGAACGTTGCCCATTTTCCCGAGTACTTGCAACAGCTAAATGGGACCAAAGGCACTTCTCCTCATTCCACCTAAGTGTCGCGCCAAATGCAGCAAACAAGCACATGTATATGAATTGTCAGTTTGAATATCGACCTATCTGCATTATCGGCTACAAAACATTATCGGAATAAAGGGGTTTGATGAGGTTCATATACACGTGTTGAAGACGTGGAGATGCCGATTAAATCTTCGCTCTTCGGATTTTCAGACAGATTATTCGGCTGAATTGATGGATATTTTGTAGCTGTTGCAAGCCGATCCATGCTTTTTTATAGAGGAAACTACTCACAAGTTTGTTGAAAACTCTTCGATAGCCCACGAACGTTTTCGGCCTTCTTGTGGCTCATCAGGTAGGCGAAGTTGCCAAGATTCCCTCAACTTTATGTTCTAATTGAACCCAAGTTGAACAGATTTCGACAAGTACACTCATTTGCACGTAGTTTTCTTAATGAAAATGTATTGGGATATCTTGAATATCGTACCAATTGCAACATGAGGCTGCCTTTGTGCAGCACATTCAGTTGATAAATATCACAAACGAGAGATTCAGTTGAGTCTCCCGTGAAAACCTAATTGATATGCATATGAGTGTATTTGTCGAAGTCTGTCCAATTTATGTTCAAGTAGAACATAAGGTTGACGGTAACTCGTCGACTGTGCCTACCTGATGAGCCCCGAGACGGGCGAAAGCGGTCATGGGCTATCGAAGTGTTTTCAGCAACCCTGTGAGTTCCCTTTATGGAAAAGTATGGATCACCTTGCAACATCCATAAAATACGCATCAATTTAGTCGAAAAATCTGTCTGAAAATCCGGACAGAGAAGATGTAATCAGCGTATCCACGTATGTATGCACGTTTTCAACACGTGGGTGTGAGTCACAGTCTTTGTCACAAGCGCTCAATGAGTGACCTGACAGCTAAACCACATTCACGCATGAGCACTTCTCAGTCACCTTAGTTACTAAACTCTTGTTGGACGCTTGAGGCATCGCAATACAACTTTTGATTTTCCCTCTGTTCTTTACTCAGAGTGTTGTTCCCTTCAGCTGCCATTTCGTCCAACTAAGGTCAGGTCCACCAGTTTGTGTGCTCCGTAAACCACACAAGCTGAACAAAACACTCAACTCAACTTAATCAGGCTTGGTTATTTTTAAGGAACGGAACTTACACAATGTGAAATGGAGTGCGTGCCCACGCAGGCACGCACTAAGACATTGATAATTCTCTAGATGAAAAGGATGAAAGTAGGGGCCAGTTAGTACTTTTTTGACCGTCTGAGAATGGATTCTGTGAACAGGCACCGAGTGTAGATGCAGCCACTCCAGCCGGTATACCTTGGATTCAGGGTCTGCCTGCTAGCTAGAGAGGTAAATAACTGTGTTGCAATGAAGGTTACGAAACAATGAGCCTCATGAGATGGATGTTTGCTACCAATCGCAAGCAGAAGACAAATCTCAAGTAGAACGCTAATAGAACTGAAGCGGAAGCTTTCGTAAACCATTAATTTTTTGTCTGTTATCAAAAATCCCTTCCAGGAAATTTGGCACAAGCAGGCGACAGCTGATTAAAGTTGTTTATTTACTGGACTCAGCTGCTGTCTCTTTTGTTTAAGAGCATTCACAGGGGCTAGTCCCTCTGCGGGCGTGTAGTTCACTGGATAGGAACAGGATGCCATTTCATGTTAGCTAATCCTCTCAGTGTCTTCAAAGTGACTTGTAATTCTTTACGCTTTATTCGCTTTCGGACTAAACAAAATGGGACAAATTTCAACCATACTAATATGATCCACGTTCAGGGTGTGTTCAGCTACCCAATATACCATTAATATACTGCTTCTAAATGATGTACAGCAGTGGACGATAGTCATGAAACATTACTTCTATCGACATCAGTGAAAATGTCGCTTCAGAAGGAATGTCCATTCCCCAGTAAGGTCACCACTGTGGTGTTTTGTACCTTTCTTTTGCTTTCATAATAACGTTACGTATTTCATCAATTTCATAAACGATTTTTGTTTGAATACGCAAAACCACAAAAACGCGCATTTGTACAAATTACATACAATACAGGCGTGGTCGCATTCTCCGATTTTCTCTTTTCATTTCACTCGCGCTTACAGCGGTTATTCGCGAGCTTCATGTGCTAACTCTGGTATCAAAACATTTCAGACTGTCTT
>SJOL01008269.1:0-73674 GCA_004794785.1 Opisthorchis felineus | reverse complement strand
CAAGTAGAACATAAGGTTGACGGAAACTCGGGGACTGCGCCTACCTGATGAGCCCCAAGAAGGGCGAAACCGGTCGTGGGCTGTCGAAGAATTTTCAGCAACCTTATGAGTAGTGCATTACGAATATACATGTATCGCGATATCTCGAATATCGTAGCAACTGAAAAATGAGGCGGCCTGGTGCAGCACATTCAGTTGCCTGGAAACATCACAAACGAGAGATTCAGCTGGGTTCCAGGTGAGTCTCTCGCAAAACCAAATTTGTTTGCAGATGAGTGTATTTCGCCAATTTCGTGCAATTTGGTTTCAAGTAGAACATAAGGTTGACGGAAACTCGGGGACTGCGCCTACCTGATGAGCCCCAAGAAGGGCGAAACCGGTCGTGGGCTGTCGAAGAATTTTCAGCAACCTTATGAGTAGTGCATTACGAATATACATGTATCGCGATATCTCGAATATCGTAGCAACTGAAAAATGAGGCGGCCTGGTGCAGCACATTCAGTTGCCTGGAAACATCACAAACGAGAGATTCAGCTGGGTTCCAGGTGAGTCTCTCGCAAAACCAAATTTGTTTGCAGATGAGTGTATTTCGCCAATTTCGTGCAATTTGGTTTCAAGTAGAACATAAGGTTGACGGAAACTCGGGGACTGCGCCTACCTGATGAGCCCCAAGAAGGGCGAAACCGGTCGTGGGCTGTCGAAGAATTTTCAGCAACCTTATGAGTAGTGCATTACGAATATACATGTATCGCGATATCTCGAATATCGTAGCAACTGAAAAATGAGGCGGCCTGGTGCAGCACATTCAGTTGCCTGGAAACATCACAAACGAGAGATTCAGCTGGGTTCCAGGTGAGTCTCTCGCAAAACCAAATTTGTTTGCAGATGAGTGTATTTCGCCAATTTCGTGCAATTTGGTTTCAAGTAGAACATAAGGTTGACGGAAACTCGGGGACTGCGCCTACCTGATGAGCCCCAAGAAGGGCGAAACCGGTCGTGGGCTGTCGAAGAATTTTCAGCAACCTTATGAGTAGTGCATTACGAATATACATGTATCGCGATATCTCGAATATCGTAGCAACTGAAAAATGAGGCGGCCTGGTGCAGCACATCCAATTGCCTGGAAACATCACAAACGAGAGATTCAGCTGGGTTCCAGGTGAGTCTCTCGCAAAACCAAATTTGTTTGCAAATGAGCGTATTTCGCTAATCTCCTAGTTTTACTTTCGCTACAGTAAACCTACTTCCAGCCTAACCATGCTGGGAAACACGTCACGCTGACAAATGTAACCGTTTGGTGTGTGAAACATAACATGCGCTCGAACAGCGCTCTTAGCTGCACTTTGGTTATGAATATAAATCGCCTGGTGTAGTCTCTTTGCGATCAAAATATAAAAACCTGCCTGATTTATTTTTCGGCATCTAAATGAATAGGATTCCCACAACAGAATGAGCCTGCTACCATATCCTTGAAACAACAATTAGGTAGACTACTGCAGAGCCAAGTATGCAGGATCAGGATAGTTATTCTACAATTGTCCCCTTAACTTCTATCTTGTCTTAACTCTAAATCATGCCCTCATGAACTGCACTTCCACAACTTCCTGTCCCAATGTACAAGGATTACATTTTGACTGTCTATGACCGTCACAATTCTGAAACCCGTGTAGTCTTATAAAGAGGATTTTCTGAACTGTTGAGATTGTCCCATGAGCCTTTTCTCAACATCGTTGACTCCGCATGTCCAGTTGATTTGTTTCTGCACGCCTCATGTAAACGCAATACCGTTCTCAATTACCTTCCAGCTCCCAAAATCCCAACTGAATAACGATTGGAAATGCCTCTGTTCAATTACTTTAGCTTGCTTTCTACGCCTCAAATCTGTTTTTACAAAACTTCCGATTGCGGCTTCTTATGCGGCCAGCCTCCAATTGTATTCATTCCTCCAACTTTTTCGTCATTACTGTTTGCCAAACAGCACTGCCTCCAAGACAGTGGTTTTCCAAAGAGGACCTTTCTGGTTTGTCTAGTAAGCAGGAACCTAAATACAAACTACACAGAAAGGACCATCATGGGTGCGCGAGATACTTTTTACTCAGCTTTACCCCAAGCTGCAGTCATGCAGTCATTCACAGTTTGAGTTTCTGCCCGTCAGAATTACCGTTTACAACCTCCTTATCATGTCCGGTATCTAGCAAATCCCGTTCCCCTGTGTGATCCGTCCAGGTGGTTCTCTGTTTGAAGCGGGCTGTTCTCGATTGCCCTTCTTTACTGATATCTTGACCCGTTTTCGGTAGGCGTGTCAGCCGCACATTAGAATTCGCTCCACAAAGCTATTCTTGGTGATGGAATGACTACAGAATAGTAAAGCTCATTTGCACCCAGAAGAGTGAGTCCAAATCTAGGCTATTTTTATTCTCCGTTCTTGACCACATAGACACCACCATGATTGTTCAAACTTTGTGGTCAATCGATTGAGCAAACTGCGTGCCCGGTTTACAACGAAACTTAGCGAACAATCACATGCAGTCAACGATCGTTTTGATACAAGTGCATTGGAATAAGCTAAGGATCATCCACTTCATTAGGACGTGCTAACGTGGAGCTCCTGCAAATTACACGACAGATTATGCATATTGTGACACTTATTTCGATTTCCTTAAAGTTTCTCAAACGGCCTCACTTTTCAAAGTGCTTCCTAAATAATCAAAAAATTGCCTAGGAAGAGTTTGCACATTCAAGATGGACACTTCTTCCTCATCACTCTATACCGAATTAATTTGCCTGGACCAGATGGCCCAAAACCGGTCGCAGTCAGTGCAATTTATTTTCATAAGCAGTTGAACCCACTCGGGTCTGCTTCATTACAGAGCCTCCTACAGTGGTGGTCCACGGGACATTTCTGCGATGACAGAGTTGCGTTTCTTGGGAATATTTGTGATTACCTCTCAAAAGCTATTTTTGGAAGGCAGTGCAAAAACTATTTTTTTCTAGAAGAAAAACTTCAAGAAGAAAGTGAAATGCCCCATAACTTAATAGATTACTGTCCACTATGTTTGTATTGATAAGAATATCTGATCTTATTTGCATGAGGTACCCATCTCCATCCCTGGAATGTTGTATCTGTCAGTACCTAGTTGATTAAAGGACTCTGTGTAAATTAGGATGTCAACCTTGTACTTCTGGTCTATACGAAGCTGGACTGGTTATGTAAGGAAATTGTGAGTAGTAAGTGTGATTTACACATCGGTGTCAAACATCAAGTGAAGCTGAAAATTGCCTTTGCGATACATCTCAGGAGTAGTGTGTCATGGAAAACAGATGCTTCCTCAGCGGATATTTTGAATCGGCTTCACGAAATGAAAATGCAATTTCATGCACAAATCTTGGTTTTTCCTGACTTGACTTGAAGAGGGGAAGGAACCTCAAGTAGGCATACACACGAGAACGGTGGAGGCGGTAAACAAACTTTTACAGTAATAGTATACTGATAATGACTGTGACTTAAGTGGATATAAAACGTCCTCGGCAGTGTGTATGGAACAAAAATGCGAATAGCTTTGAAAGCTAGAAGTGACTAACTAAATCTCTTTGGAGGGAAATTCAATGGTAGACTAATTATCTGACAAAACCATAAAACTTCTTGGGTTTGTATTTTCATCTTGAAAATCCTGGTGGTTCCCAGTGTTGAAGAAGTGGTGGATATTTGATATGTGTAGTAGTGGGGGAAGATTTTAGGGGAACTAATGAGAAAAGATCGGAGGCATCGTAGACTATCCTCCTTTCTGTGTACAAAAATTAGCATGACTAGGTTTATTTCATGACTTCGCGTTTTTTGCGTTAGGCATTGGCGAATTTAACATCCTTTCGCATTTGCCACTTTGAACTGAGCGTTCTGATCTATCGCTTTGCATTTTTCAATGATACACGTATACTGCTCATTCTTGTACAGAGCATCGACAGAAAGCTATCGTTTGTGCGCTTAGTTCCATTCATTTGGTCCAAAAGCGGCTTTTAAAGATACACACTCGAATGAATTCAGCGAGATGGGTGTATTCTAGAAGGAACAGCAGACTATAGCGTAATCATACGATGGTATTAGAGAAAGTGCTGTTAGATGCACAGCCATTGGGTGAGCCCAAATGGCCTACTGAATAATACATCAGGCGATACAATGGGGCGATTCTCCTTTGGGGGGAAACTCCAATGCCACCGAATTTGTCCTCTCATGCACTGGCCTGTTTAGATCTATCCGGTTTTTATTAGCAAAAATATTTCCGGAACACTTTCGTCACCAACTTGCGTACCATGGCTAAATGAAGCTTCAGTTGCTGTCTAGTCTGCTCAACTTTGTTATCTGCGACTAGACTACTTACATTCACAGCATGATCAGTCAAAGCTCTTTAATTGAGAGCAATCGTTACTGCTGGAAGGTCCCGATTGTCTCTGATAAGATTCTGGTCGAATCCTTCTGTGCCAAATTCCCGACATACGGTGATCATATCTCGGGGAATTTGTTGACTCTTACGGTAGAGTTCATTCCTGATTCGTTTACTTATCTAGACTTATAGAATGCATGAACTCCTTGAAAATCAAAATTACGAGCACGAAATATGTGGTATTTCAGTTCACCAGGAAAGGGTTGTTGGGCATCGGATGATACAGGAATGTAAGGATGGAAAACCGTACCTTGGAAACGTCTCTTGAGTGCCCACTCTGCGAGTGGGTCAACTCTAGCTGATTTAGCAAACTAAAAACTTCTTAAACCAATGGGATCCACGAATTAGCTTGAACAAGGCAGTAAGAACAACACTTTTGGAGGATAATTTCACTTGTTACGAACTATTCTCCCACAATACATTCAAAATGCAAGAATGTGAAACAACTTACGGAGCTAGCTGCACCGTCTGCATGAAACCAAAATGCAACGTCACTATATGGTTCCAGAAGGGCTTGGTAAGCAATCGGTAGTTTCATTACTGGGTAATGTTTCGCTGTTGACGCAAGGGCTTCTTCAGGCCAAGTGAATCGGTTACCAAGTTGGCCATGATTTAAAGCAGACGGAGAAACAATCAGCAAGAACTTTTCCCATTAGCGCCCTAGCTCAGCGTTGAATGTAAGTTAGTCAGTTGAAGACGAACATAACAAACGAGAGATTCAACTGGGTTCCAGGCGAGTCTCCCGTCAATACCAAATTGGTATGCAGATGGGTCCGATTTCGCGCGGTTTGGGTTCAAGCAGATGAGGTTAACGAGAAGGGAACTCGGGGGCTGCGCCAACCTGATCAGCTTGAAGAAGGACAAAACCGGTCGTGGGGTGTCGAAGAGTTTTGAGCAACCTTATGAGCAGTTTATTGCACCTATTCAAGGTATTGCGACATCTCGAATAGCATACAAACCGAAAGATGAAGCGATCTGGTGTGACACATTCAGTTGAATAAGAACATCATAAACGAGAGATTCAGCTGGGTTCCAGGTAAGTCTCCCGTCAAAACCAAATTAGTGTGCAAACGAGTGCATAAGCCAAAAGGTCTTGTCGGTTCGTGTGATTGGCTAAATCATACAGCTGATGGGTTGAAGCAATTTCAAATCAATTTTGATCGGGTTTGGGTCCTTGATCTTCCGGCGCTTCCATTGCTGATTCAACTTGGATGCCATTGGTCAATTTTTGTTGATCTGTCTGGGTTTGTATGTACTATAACAATTTAGCTGAGGGATCGGGGTGAATTTTTGGCCGGTTTGGTTCATGCACTCCAGATGTAAGCAACTTCAGTTGACGACTCATCTTTATGCTAACCGCGCGTCACAGGTATCAGTACCTTTCATAAATGACGCATAATCAAACTGGCTGGATATTTGCTACTCCGAAGTTTGTTCTTTGCTTCAATGTGGGCCGCTGACTAAACAATAAAGCCAATTTAGTCCAGGAGTAACCCACAGGTCTTTCTGACTATCCTTGGCTAAGGGATTGGGGTTAGCCAGGGGCCACGGATCCCAGACACGCGACTGCCTATACGACACAGATTTCAGACGAAGTTATCAAACGAGTATCAAACAAACGGAACAATATATGCCAATTTCGTATCAAAGAACTTTAAAAAGAAATTGTGAATCCGCTGAATACATGCACACGCTGACAAATATAAGCTTTCGTCGAGAATTTGGAGGTTTCATTGCACCAGAGTGAATAATCGATTGCCTCGTAAACTTCTAACATTCCAGCTGAAGTGGCCCACATCCAAATCGTCCAAACAGACGCGTTTGTGAGGCTTTCTTGTAGGGCACTAAATGTTCACCTTAGTTTCGTCACAAAATGTCACCATCTAGTCTTGTTGAACTTCCTTCCGATCAGACTGAGGAATCTTTTGAGATTTTTCAGCAGTATCAACTTGAAAGCAACTTTACAAAAAAATAACTGGGTTGGACACTACTTTCCAGAAAAATATCGTTGGAGAAAAGTCAAGTACTATTTCCAGAGATTTTTGAATGAGCTTTTGGGTTTATCGTTGACATCTTGAGACACTGTCCACTCAACGAATAAAGAATTACGCTACTTTCAGGTCCCGAGCCATTTTCACACCCAAAAACTCCACTGCTGTGTCGTAATTGCGCAACTTAGTTGGTGAAAGTGATTCCAGTTACTAGAAAATAAACAATTCCGGTCTTGTAACTCGTGAACTTGCTTGCCACTTGTTTCCATCCCCAGCTGTAGCGTACACACCCCATAAAGAGGTAAAACGTTAGATGAATCACGATATTTATTGATGGAAAAAAATCTACCGTGGCATTAAAACATTCAACTTAATGCACCCTTCTTTTCAGCTAATGAAATCTTTGACCGAATTATGATGATAGTGTTAACGCCCAATAAACACTGTACTGCCTTGTCCTTAAAATCACCATCCAGTTTTGCGCGAAAAATCAATGTTTAGGTTCACATGACTACGCTATATTCCTTGGACAAGATCAATATTCACAAGGCGAAGTCGTCACGAGTTACATGTAGTAGAAAACCAGTAGCAAGTAGGTCGTTGTATTAAGTACAAATGTATGAACTGGGAATCGCAGAATGGGGAACAGCTACTCTCCTTGCGATTGAGGGCTATCTGAGCATACCAGCAAGTTAGCGTGAGAGCAGAAACAGTGCACGTGCGTATACGGATAAACTAAAATCAGGATCAGCGAAACGGCGATTTCAGGTCTGAAATAGCTTCTTGTAAGTGATAGGCAATTTGTAGCGTTTGCGGCCGTCTGATGGTCTTAAGTATGCCTGCCAAAATCCTACGGTTGCGTCTTGATCAAAGCCGAAACCCGGAAAAAAGTATCATAAGCTGTAAACAGGGAAAATGCTATTGCCTTCCAAACGCTTGGGCAGTTCAGTTCAGTTTCGCAGCTCACAAACCGTGCACCGAGTTGCGGTGGTTCCAACTGCTACAGCTTCGTTCACAGAAGTTCACAGAAGAGAATAAGAGAATGAAAGCCACGCCTTGGAGTTGATGGCACAATCCGTTCACTGACGACAAATGCATCTGTTTGTTCAGTACGGCAGGATGTAAAAGCTACGCAGTGAAGCGATAGCTTTGATGCAGGACCGCTATTTTCTGGGTCACTAACCATTGGTTTGACTTGTCCCGTTGTCTGCATCCAGGGAGACGGCAGTTAACAACGCGAATGAGTTGACTGATGAAAAATTTCGTGCTCCTTCGCCAAGTCATGGACTGACCTCCCCTGGATCGTCTCAGCCCAATACAAGGCTGGGCGAAGAGTGCTCTCCGAGGCAAACGGTCCTCTGGCATACAAAGTGTACGACTTAACTGACGTAACCTGTGGAGCGTGACCAGCCGATTTGTCGAGAGAGAATTTTCGCGCAAACCATCTGGTCTATCTCAGAATTACTGATCTGATGTTCCCACTAGACCCGCGCAACGTTTCGGAGACACCGATGATCAAGTACCAAGAGTCTCCGAAAATATTCCGCACGCAGCGGTCATATTTCGAGTCCATAAAGTAGGACCTACCCATGACTGTCAAGCTGACATCACGTCGGCACCACAAATATCGGAGGTCGCTAAATTCTGCTCTGGGCTTCCAGTTCGGGAAGTAATTTCGTCTTTCGCCAGGCCGCCGGAACTTATGCAGCTGTCCAAATAGACAACCTTATCAACCACATCGATCGGTCCATTTGTAGGCAAAAGTTTTGGATCTGATCTCACCCAGTATTGCGGTAACACTATAATTTATGGGTGCAAAGCTCATGCTGAGTCGGACAGCAGATTCGTTCATGTTGGCTGAATAGGTTTCCATTTCTGAAGGGTCTGATCCAAGAATACCAATATCTTCAGCGTACTCAATGCCCATGAGCGAATGTCCCGGTAGTATTTCAATCCTCGAGTTGTAAATGACAAGTAAAAATGACTCAAGTAGAACGATTACGGGGTTGAAAAGGAAAGGTGATGGAGGGCGCTCTGGCCCAACACCACTGGGTGTGATGAACTCAGAAGAGTTCGCCTTAGACGAGTACACATCCATGGGAAGATGCTTACAGAGGCTTTACAAGAGACGAGAACCCTTCATCGCCAGACACTGACACAGTTTCTGACGGTCGACGGAGTCAAAGCCAGCTTTCACATAAAGAAGACTAAATGAGAGATTCAGTTGAGTCTCCTGTGGGAACCAAATTAATATGCAAGTGAGTGTATTTGTCAAAATCTGTCCAATCTGGGTTCACGTAGAACATAAAGCTGACGGAAACTATGGGATTGCACCAACCTGATGAGCTCCAGGAAGGGCGAAAGTGGTCGTGAGCTGTTGAAGGGTTTTCAGAAACTAGTGAGTAATTTTTCATAAAGAAAACTACTCACAAGGTTGCTGTGAGTAATTTCCTTTATGAAAAGACAATCGTGGTTCCTTGTCGGAAGGAGTGGCACAGTTCTATCACTTGTCAAAAAGTGAAGATACGATCACTGCAATCCCGGCCAGGACAAAACTCAACTTAATTCTTGCGAATCCGATCCTCCAGATGGTGGGTCAACCTTCGTAGGATAATACTGAACAGCTCCTTGGAAGACTGACGCCCCGGTGGTTTTTGCACGATATTCATGAGAACTTTTTAATATGGGAATCACCGTCGAGGACTTCCATTCTGTCTGCACTTTATCTTTACCCCAGCTATTTTGGGGCACAAGCGAGAGCATGACCATGAGGAACTCGCCACGACCATCTGGATTAGGTGCTGTGTTGCAATGAAACAAGCAAGCTGGATGTCGATGACGGATTGATATCATCATTTCACTCGGGCTCATTTGGTCGTTCCAGCCTGTTGAGTATATGGGAGCCGGCTAAACTGTTATTCAAGAAGTTTTAGCCCATTATTCAAGGCGACGTTTCTGTGAATGCACTGAAGTCCAATAGTCTTCGGAGATCGGAGATCCTCGGATTAGCCGGAATAGGGTGGAACTGTTTCGTATTACAAATGCTTTCTCCATTTCTCGAGCTTTTGCTATTCATCAGCACTATCTGTCGACCTTAGGCTCTCCGTTATGCGGCGTTTGAGGAGTCGTGTTTTGCTGTTACTTCTTTTCCTGGCTTCATCAGGCCTCTGGTCTTGACGAGATACACTGTTCATTAGGGTATGCGAACGACCTGCAGCAGACTTTTTTTAAAAGATGCGAGCATAGCTTCTTTCACCTTTCTCCAACAGTCATCCAAATCATTACTGTGCTGGTCGAGTTCAGGAAGGAACTCAAACAACTAAACTCGATATTGTTGAGTCACAGAGACGATTTGCAAGTGTTGAAGTGAATGGCTTTGCATCCACCGATGTGCTCCAGAGGGAAAGCGAATAGGTACGCATGCCTGCATAACGCCATGGTCGGATTCAAGTGGTGTACTCCAAGATGGACGACAATCTTGTATCAAAACTCTTCACAGGTCGCTCATTACCAAATGGCCCAACTGAGCCCACGGTTGGTTTGCAGTTGTTGGCATCCAAATCACACGGTGTGAGCACTTGTGCGGAAAACTTGCACTGACTAGAAATAATTGATGCTGATCACGTAACTGAAAAAATTGTTCCCCATTATCCATGCGTTTGGCACCAACCCCGAATCGACCGCCAAGATAGGTTTCCTCACGACTTGGTCAGCTGACATATGAACTCATTTGTTGCTGAGCAAGATAACTGACAAATCTCGATGGAAGATGGCTTTGTTTGGCTTCAGTGCTGCCGACTGTCAGAGCGTATTCTAACACCAAACACAGTTTACCACGTTGAGATGCACGGGTCTTGTTTGAACAAGTACACCTAATAGCGCAATGACATCTGTTTACTGGGATCCAGTCCAGTAAGGCGTATGCAGCCTTGGTCCTAGGAACAATTCCCACGCAGTAGGCACCACGCGTCCTCGCATCAGCACCACCAGAAACCTGAGTAAAGTGCGAGAAACCTGGGCCCGTCCCGAGCGGTTTGATGCGTATGACCGAACTGGGGTCTTGTATGCGTGTTTCAGAAAAACAACATGAATCGATTAAAAGGGATCTGAGTCTGTGCAAGATCCACTTGTTGCTCAATTTGATGCAGAGTAAGGAAGTGGGAAGCAGCAACGTGGAACAGATCCCTTGAATTTAATAACGGTTTATTTTGTTCCATTTTCTGGGCAGAAGCGTAGAATCTCAGATAATTGTCAGCTTAATGAGTCAGAAGGACTTGAGTGAAAGGCATGTGGCGGAGTTAGTGAATAATACGTTGCAAGGGCGAATGCTATTTCCCGGTTGTCCAGGCTGAAGAATGAGGTTTGGTTGAGGTACCCAACCTTGGGTCTTTGACTCAAAAGTCTGTTTCATAGGGCAGTAGGAAAATGTAGGGTTTTGGTTGGGGAAACTTGCTCCTAGCCTCTGACACAAAGAGCTAAATTGCAAGGTAGTGGTTGTTCGAGTTTCCTTGAGAGAACCTTCCCGGAGGGAATGACTTCATAGTCGGACGCACTTAGCTACGGGGCTGGGCTGGTCCGACGACGCCAGTAGTAATGCATAACTGTGCGACTTCTACTGCATCTGCGCACAGCAGGTATTTTCTAATCAGTTCCAGACTGTTCGCATTTAAAAGTACTTCGACCGTAATGAATAATGCACCGGTGGTCACGGTCAACCGTTGCGCGATCGGAGTGTCCAGTTTTTAGGGCCAACCTCTTCTAACCTGTCCTTCCTCGGGGGAAGGCAGCATCGCTGGTTCCATAAATATGAACATGCTGTTTGCCTGAAGGAAACACCTCACTGCCTTCACACTCCTTTCGCAGAAGACAGTACGGTTTTACCTCCAGACAGTCTCATAATACGATGTACTACAGTGAGTGAACTCCCTGTTCTTCATCGGGCTGCTCCCCACTGGCCTTTCTGGCATGCTTGAAGTTTTAGGAACTGACTTCCAGCCAGTGTAGCTCGCAAGATCATTGCGGCACCGAAGCCGAACCACCGCGACACGGAGACAGCTTTAGGTGGGGAAAATAACTGGACTTTCTGAGTGATGTATAATTTAATCAAACTTGCCGTCCTGCAAGAATTTCTTTTGTATGGGCTCGACCATCAGTTCGAGTTGACACTAAGCAGACAAGTGAAATACGACCCATTTGCCTTCAGAGCATGTATTGATACTATCCACTATAACTAGGCTTGCTGACCGTGACTAGGTATGGTGGTTTCCGTGACAGTAAATATGAATTTGGAGACAATTTATACCCGCCGTTTGCCTAGAGATCGACTCGGGAGGGCCACCAGTGTAAGGGCTTGTATGAATCTTCGACACAGCGGTGCGCGACCGTGAAAATTTTGTATCAAACCTCCCACCAGTCTTCGAGTCATTCGTCCTCTCAGGGATGGCGTCTGATGGATCTGATGGGCTGGGATACTACCAGGGTGCCTGAACCTAGACAGGGGGACGTTTAGTGTCCTCAACCAAGGCCTTTGGGTCAAAAGCCTAACCGCAAGGCAGCGGTGGCTGGCGTAAGACCGTGTTAGGTGCTTCAGTTCTAAGACGCTGTGCACGTGGCAAACTTCAGGCGTGTTCGGCGCAATACCAAAAGTGCGAGAAACGTATGTGTGACCCTGTATCAGAGTTCGTGACAGCTACAGAAATGTCAAGAGGATTCCGTAGGTACATTCTTTGGTACACGGGGATTGTTTCAGCCTTATTCACCTCGGTATGTGAATCTGGCAGTGTCGTGGAAAAGATCAATACAACAGAGTTTTATTATCATATTTACAGAATTCCGCGTTGTAGGCTGCACATACTCACAAATGGGTTGTTTGTACAACATTTACACGCGTAGAAGAAAGATGGGAACTGAGTTATTAGAACGGAAATATATGTCTGTGTCATATACCAGAAACAGTGGATTTTACATCTGAACAGGCGAACATGTTCACGTTTGAGTGATGTGATAAGCTGGCCCGACGGCTCGGACGATGACCCAGTAACTGTCCCGGTTGTGCCTGTCAGCAATTCCCAGTCAGGTATCGCCACAGAAGCTTGAAGCCAGCTGGACAATTTTTCGATCAGTCGTAGGTAGCTGCGGGAATTGAGGAATTCCAAAAATTGCCCGGCAGGTTTCAAGACTCCAAGGCGCTACTTGACTTGGAAGTCCTGACAGGCTGGCCAATTGATCGCCACAACCAGGATAGCTACTGGGTCGTGGTTCGAGTCGTCTGGCCAACCAGTCGCATCACTCAAGCGCAGATATGTTTGGCTGTTCAAACGTGAAGATTTGGATGCGTCCAGCGTGTGCTCGTGGACTAGTGGTAACACACTCGTTAGATGCGCGGAGTTCAAATCAAAATAGTGTAAGGGTAGGCCGGAATGAATAAGCACGTGATGTTGCGTATACCTTACCTCTTAGAACGAGTAGCCTGACAGTACTTCTGGTCGATGAATGTCAATGGATTCACACCCGACAGGGATCGATACCGACGAACAGAAACACTTCTGCACCCAAAGTGCAGTCAGCTCGCGTAAAGCACATGACGTTTGATTTAAGGAAGGCTGAAAAATAGCTGGTTTACTAACTAGCAAGGCTGATATTAAACGGAACAATTAATCAGAACACGGTCTTTTCTAGGCAATGTTCACTATCCGCCATCTTTGTTATGGATTCAAGTGTAGAACGTTAATAAATACGTCTAGATTTCGGACTATCTTTAAAGACATGCAGAGTAATTCCCTAATTTTGAGTTTTTCGGGCTGGGCATAAAATGTAACAAACAAACATCCAAAAAGAACCTCCACCACCATTGGATTTACTTTGAAATACGGCATCTAAGATCAACGTTGGCTGTTTGTTCTGTTAGAAACTAAGTGGCATTTCGCGTAGTAAGGAGAAAAATAACTCATTTATCAAGAAGTATGTGAAAATAATAGACATTTGAGACGTGAGGCTTGTCTATTCAGTCGCTGGTCATTGAGTGTATGAAGTTTAATACTAATAAACATTTCAACCATCATGAGATCGCATTTGACCATTAGAGATACAGCTAACCTTTCAGAAGATACTTACTGAAACTATGAACTTACTTATACCCAATGGGCATTCTGCGCGCAATCCTCGTAAAGGCCTTTTATCCTGAATAGTTCGCGTCCCCCACAACACAGCAAAATGTCAAATTTTAGAGAAAGTAATTGGTCTCTCAAGATTAGTAGGATTGTAGGGTGAAAAATGCGAAATCCTTATGAAGTCAGCGCGGGTAGTCGCTGAGAACTGATCTTGTTTTCAAGGAAATACATCTTCCTCAATCTTTTATCAACCAAACAAAGCTATCCTATACATTTCTGGTTCGACGCTCAATGAATGAAGCTCTACGGGACTGTTATTACAGTATGGAAGCAACAAATTCCTTAGCAGAATGAAGTACATAGTAAACCGTGGTGCCTGGGACGGCTTTCGAGTTGCCCATTGGCCAACACAATATTTATGTATACCGAAACGCAAGCCATCTTTTTGGCAGATGGAGTGTGGATATGTTATGTTACAATATCAAGCGGCAATCTTGGGGCTCGTGTATACAGAGGACGTCATCCTGACTGCACCCATGTTGACTATAGTGGTTCTTTCTCAAACAGAAAAAGAACACCGCAATTTCATTTTCAAGTTTCATTTCTTGTGAGTACACTCTTGGAGGAAAGCCAGAATATAATGATCAGTTTTAGTCATAGGGCACCTGCACATGGCAAAGAACCTATGTTACTGATAAGCTGAGGACAACCTCGTTTGGAGGTGTATGAGAGTATCAAACCCATAGTGAAAGAGAAAGGAGCATACGAACCGACTATAAGCACCTGCAAGGACACGGATAGACCAGTCCAACTATGGATTCAGCCTAGGGCAGAAAGAATCAGCCGATAAAAAATCACAAAAAACTGTACTGATGGAAATGTCTATGTTCATGAGGAGGATGAACGGAAACTAGCTCAAGAAACTAGGTTTGCATTTCAACGTTAGATCAGTAACGCATTTGACGAAAAGTCACACAGAACAGGCTACTTAGATCTTATTTACGTGATAATATCACCCCTATATTAAGGAGGGTTGCAGGATGGTAGGCTCGAAACGCATCTGTTACCACTCTGGAGAACTTCATCGCCGACGTCAGTATGCAACCAGACTACCTGTAACACTACAATACCAGTGTGCTCATGTTCTCCACGACCCAGCAGTTCAGCCAAATTGTCCACTTTCCGCGCAGCGAACAGACATTACAGGAAGTAGTCGATGGCACTTGCATTCTCTGGATGTTTTTCCGTCTGAGTGATGCCAGCCGAACGGCACGTTGCTTGACTTTCATCCTGTTTGCAGCGATTTTTTACGCTGTGGACAAACCCCTTCCGAGAAGCTGAATACATTTAATGGTTTCAGGAAATCTCGCTTGATTCTGGAGAACACAGCGTTCTAAATCGCACAGCATAGGGTTGTTTAGAACAAGGTTCAACAGTTAGAGGCAAGGCCAATTCCAGACTTCCACAGGACTATCAGTCGCCTTTTACTCATCTGTGGGTTTCGCTAGGACTGAATTGAGTCGTCCTCATGTAGTACGGACATAGAAAAAAAAACTACAGTGCACTCAAAACCCAAGCAAGCAGACCTATTATCCTCTTGAAGCTGGATGAATTGACAATCCGATTACATAATGAAACCAAAATCGTCCTTGATAAAATAAAAAGCGTGGAAATGACCTTCAATAGGTTACGTGGAAGCTCTTTTGAGTGCTTGAGTTCTCTGCTTCTCTAGTTCCCTCAACCCTGGATTCCCAGACTTCTACTTTGAACGCTGACATTGGCGGACTATACATTATCTTCCAGCTGAATAAAGTGAAACTTTAACATACAATTTCGGCCTACACCCAACTGACATGCATGGAAGATCTACTCCAGATTGTACTCATTTCGATTTCAAAAGTCAGGTAAATTTGTCTCCTTGTGGACGTCCTCATAACGAAGGCAAACGAATGGCTATATTATGGTTGGAGTGAACAGCAATGAGGTCAGACCGGAGAGAGTCAAACTACAGGGAAGACTGTTGGCAAAATGGGCTGATCTGTAACCAACTCTGACCTGACCATGAGAAAAACACTAGCCAGTTAGTTATCCCCACTTCAAATTTTAAGTTGTCTAAGTTGGACGGTCTTCTAAGGGGCTCGTGACGTATGTATTACAAATAATCGGCCTTGATATTCCTCATTCAAGCGTCATCGGAGAAGATGTAGGGGTTATGACATATAAAAAATGGTGACTTATTTTGTGTTGAGGAGTAATGGAAGTGTTCCTCGATTTACTAAAAGGGCTCTTTAGTGGGTTTTTCTAACGTTTCATCTGGAGTTGAGCTTAGATCAAGGCACTGTGTGTTAAAGAGTCAAGTGCACCGAAGAATAAAACCACCCCTCCTAATCCGCAGCAGTGTAGGAGCAAAGAGATAGTTTTTCTGCAAGCAGAATCAGAAACTGCAATCTTGCCCATTGGTTGTGCTTCACTGACTTCTATTTTCGCTTTCTTGGCTGGAATCCGAGTTAATACTAGAAAGTGTAAGGAAAACCTATTTCTAGTTTTCATGCATCTTTTCCTGTGGATTGCAATGTGCTTCCCATGGCAAAAACGGAACGAAATGCTACGAACCGCAGTCGAGAGCTTGGGATAAGCTAAACAGCTTAAGTCCACAGTTTTATTTCTAACCAGGCAGGTTCAAAGAAGTCGGTATTAGATTCACCGGTCACAGGCGAAATCCAGTTAATGAAGCAAAGCCATCATAAATAAGTCCAAAGCAATCAAACTGTATGAGGTTTGCTGGCCATCTCTTGCTTCCACACAAGGAAATCGGTCAAACCAAGGTAGCTTTTTTGATACTTCTAACGAGTGGGAAGCACCCTACTTACCGACAAATAGCTCTTTAGAATATCATTGCTGAGGCACCCTTCACTTAGGGAGTTGTGAACAGGAGATGGATAGGAAAACCAGATAGCATTTATTCCACAGTCAGTGCAGAGATAGCTAGTTAAGTGGTCAATCTGTACGGCATCGATATCACACATTTTCCTTTTGCTGCCGCTCTCACCCGGTTTTTCCCAGTGAACTTATTGAGCACCACCTAACTGCTGGTACTCACGTGTCACCTGGTGTCCCTTATAGCTGTCGGGGAGGATCCTTCAACTGTTTGGATCAAAGCATTCATCCCAAAAGAATAAGACTACTAAGAACACTCGAGGATACTCTTCAGGGGGGGGTCTGTACTTAACATGAGGAACAACAAACGGGGACAATAGGAAGTGACGTGACGCACTAGAAGTTCATAAATCCAGTCCATATAGTAATGCTTAACTAGTGTAGAGAAAAGGGGCACACGTTTTCCGTCAAATGCTCTCAACTGCATCTTAATTTGATTTTGGTCTCATCTGAGTCCAGATTAATGTCTCTTTTACGATGATCTCCTTCAAACGAATGTGCGGCCAAAGGCCGCCTCATGTTTCAGTAGGTACAACATTCGAGATACCATAGTACATTGTCTAGACCTGACAAACTACTCATAAAGTTGCTGAAAACTCGACCACAACCGGTTTCGCCCATCTTGAGGCTCATCAGGTAGGAGAGTTCCCAAGTTTCCGTCAGCCTTATGTTACATGTTGTGAGTAGTTTCCTTCGGAAAAATGTACTGCGACATCTCGAATATCGTACCAACTGAAACACGAGGTGGCCTGGTGCAGCACATTCATTTGAAGAACATCATAAAAGTGAGATTCAGATGAGTCTTCGGTGAAAACCAAATTGGTGTGCAACTAATTGTAATTCGCGGATTTCGCACAAATTCGTTTCAAGCAGAACATAAGGTTGACGGGAACTCGGGATGAGCTCCAAGGAGGGCGAAACTGGTCGTATGCTGTTGAAGAGTTTTTACTAACCCCGTGAGTAGTGTGTTACTTCGAGCAGTCGTTTATATTATTGGTCGCTAATTAGCTTCACTGGTGCGATTCGCTCGTTTTGTAGCGAATCAACAACCAACAGTAAACAGTTATTTGTAGTTACAGATTTCCAGTCCCATAAAATTGTTCAAGCCTTTCACTTTCATACATACAGGAGCGACTGGAAAGAGCAAACGTGATTCCTCGGACTACATATGAACGGAGTTCGCCGCCCTCATCAAAAGACTGCACGTAGTCAATTCAAAACAATGCCATCTGGGTATTTGGACGATATCGAAGTGTGGTCCGACACCAGTAGCTTCCACAGACGGTGAATGCTAAATTCGCTGGATATAGGTTTAGCGAATTAATGTGGAATGAGTGAGGTGGCGACCGCAGTAACTCAATGCGGTAAGCGGTATGGTGTTTGTCTGCCCTTGCGTTGTATCTACTCAAACTTGCAGCCATCCGATAACACAAAGTGTTATGCAAGCCGAACTTATTTGACGGCTGTGTGACTGTGAGGTCGAAAGGTTTGTTTGGCTATAAGAGCGACTGGCAGCTTTCGAAAGTTCACTTCAGTTCAGGGTATCAGCTACAAACAAGGATACGTTGGTTAAAGCTGCTACAGTTTCCGTTCGTGGAAAATGGGAGAGCGGGGGAGATAGGACCAAGCATAGGTGATGGCATGATCAATCATCCATTCAACCATTCATGTTGTCCGAAACAACAGGAAAATTAGCAGCTATGCATTGAAGATGATAGCACTGGCGCACGAGTGCAACTGACTGTTTGATTGACCCACGTATGCCAATGTCAGTAAACATTGTTGAATTGAGTTCCGGGATCCACGTTCGCGAAAGCAGCTGCTGTCGACCTGACCGAGTTTATTTGTAACTGAATTTAAAAGTCGCAGCTAGCATCAAGTTGTCATGAATCATTCAGCAGAAATCTGGAAATGCTAAAAGTCCTTGGTGGTAGGGCTTGACCCACATACCACACACAAGTCTTTTGTATACCTCTGAAAGGTTTTCAGTCGACATTGCTTGTTCCAACAGTGTTCTTCTTGTTCAGGTAGCAGTATGCTTCGCTGATGATTATAGGGCTGGTGGTGGCACTTTGTTTTTCATACCATTTATTATCAGGGAGATATTCATTATTTGTAAGGTTCAAGGTCACGCCAAAATATTCAGTATTTAATATCACTTCCAGTCATTGGCATATTGATACATTAGTGAAACTACCGTACAAGCTAGATCATTCAAGAAAATGTGAAACAGGAGTACGAGACTCGACCTCTGTTAGACCTCACCTCTAATTAGTAGACATGCAAGCAAAATTCGATTGTACGTGCTGATAAGTAGGCCGACCACAAAAGTAGAACTCATTAGACGATAGGCATGACAAGCTCTGTAAGAGGATTGGAGTATTCGACTTGACTGATCTAGGCAAGTGTCAAAGGCCTTGGTCCATCCAGTAAGACGTTCGTCGTACGAAATCGGTCATCTGGTGGTAATGATCACAGACGTTAGTAGTGCTACGCAGCTTGGATATCATTAGCTAGGTACAACAAATTTTCGTCGTCCAAATCAGGTCCAAATAATCAGACCCCATGCTAAGAGAGGTCCATGTCAGCTACTGAAGTGACTAGTAAGGCACTGTTAAGAGCGGAATGAGACCAGGAGTAATGGCATTCATGTTTGTCAAAGTATCTTGATATATGATAAGTTAGTCAGCAGTATAACTGATCAAGTGACAAGTGCTACCGTAAAATAAACCGCTTACACAATACGACACTTTAGGGTGGGTGACATAGATAACGCCAGTGATTCGAGAAGAATCGACCTTACAGCGGAGTAAATTGAAGTGCATTTTGACCTCGAGATAGACCTACATCCAGCCAAAGCGTAATAACATCGTTAACGCCTGTCGTAGCCAGTGGAGTATACTTTACCACATCCAGTATTCGAAAGCGTTTTATTTGTCACTGCGCTTTGTTTAGCCACTGGAACATTGTTAATTTATGGGTACAAATGAATAGCTGAACAAGCTGTACATTTTTTGGAACATTTATTGGCGAATATTTTGTGGGCACCGTTAAATGGGACAAAAAATAACACCAACATTTTATGAGGGCTGAGTTCCGCTCTAAAGTCCAAATGATTGTGTGAACTAGGCTAATCAAAGCACCCAAGTCTTTTGGAAACATGTGATCATACTGCATTACTTTGAACGAAAGATTCGATAACCACCCGACAAGAACGGAAATCTAGAATAAGAACACTCATTTGCGTACCAATTTCTTTTTGACGGGAGACTCACCTGTAACCCAACTGAATCTCTCGTTTACGATGGTCTTTTGTGTACAACTAGGACATAAGGTTGACGAAAACTCGGGGATTGCTCCTACCTGATGATACCCAAGAAGGGCGAAACCGGTCGTGGGCTGTCGAATAGCTTTCAGCAACCCTATGAGTAGCATATTACGTCCAGATAAAATAACAAACACTATGTGCAAACCAATTGATGCTTGACAAGCCGTAACATGTTTTCTAATGGTAATGAGATAGCACTTTCAGCAAAAGGTTAACAACCAACAAGTTTTTTAATAATGGCCACCTGATAACTGAATCACCTCTTGTTGGGGGAAAGTAGTGTACTGAGGTTTTACAAGCTCAGTGGCGCAGCATACCGATTCATACCACAGAGTAAACTTTTGGTAATAATTTTCGTTGTGAATCCTTAAGCCTTACGAACACTGGATAACTAGAGGCAACCCAACCGTAAGTCGACGTATCAAGCTCAGTCAATTTTAACCCACTTTATTGTCCATGCCGTGGGTGTCTCCAACTACAGAATGCTGGATTTAACTTCTTACTTGTGATGACCTGCACGGAGCTATGTCGTTCTCCGCTAAACTCTATCATTCAAGTTATGACCTTCCCCCAAAAACTGTGCCTCCTCATAGGTTGTTCTGCTGGACCCGTGCAGCCCGTTATACATTATAAAGGTAGTCTTTTCATGTGTTGTTTTCTGTCACCATTGAATAGAACCGTACACGTTAGGCAATATATTCTGACCAGCCAAAGACCTCAACGGCTGTTGAGCAACACTGATTTCAGGTCATGTTATCTGGAAGCTTCCAAGAACCTTGGGACAAACTCCTTAGGAGGTAATATTCAATGGATAAAAAAAGAACTCAAACTCGGTAACCATTACGGGTAAAACATTGATTCTTCTATTGCTCTTGTATAGGCTTGGAGAACCTGGTAGTAGCTCAGCCCTCGTCCTTCCTTCGAGTTGTATGGCAACTGTGCACCGGAACGGTGCAACATCTGAATGACTATTTTGCTTTATCATCCCTCTTTATTAGGACGGTCGGAGGATTTAAACCACGTGGGCTTCGAATTCAGACAAATTTGACATTTAGGGGGCAAAAGGCAGAATGGCAAAAGCTGCGACCGTTAGTAATGGTACACAAGGAGGAGGGCATTATTCCACGCCCCCTTCATGAGAAGCAATGAGAGGCTATGATATATATATCGGCTTGCATTTGCTGTGTTCAGCTACCTGATATGCAATTTGAGTATGTGGCTCCAAAACGAAGCAAACACAGTCAGCGATGATCGCATACTAGCTTTGCTGGTAGAAGTACGCGTATTCCACCATTTCGCATAAAAACTCACAACAGGCCACCATTCTCTAATAAGATGAAAGTTCTTGTTCAGACATTTTCGTCCACCGAACGATTGCCTTCTCTCATTCTGTTGGGACACTGAGTGCTATACAGTAGGGGTTATCGATTTCTTTGCCAACTTGGACGACTAGGTTGCAATGTACACTTCAGTGGTAAGCATGTAGATGTTGCGATCCTGATCACTAGTATCCATCAACGGAGGATGGTGAATGAAATCACTTCATAATCGTCCTTCTGAAGTGCATTATCGGGGTTCCACTGCTTTCACCCACGCGTAGGCTGGCCTCACCCGTCTTGAACAATTACGATGCAGACGGGAACAAGGCGACCTTGCCATGTGAATCGAATGTGACGGGAATGGTAGTGGTCTGTCACCATCCCTGGTGCACGCCTGGCATCGAGATCAGCTGGCTCCCCGCGCTGTGGCGAAATTAGGTGGTACATCCTAGGAGAAACCAAAACGACTGTCATGCGAACTGCGCATTGGTCGTCTTATTGTCATAATGGAACCAAAGTGCGGTGGGGAGAATGTGGCTCGGTGTAACGTGATATAAATTTGCACAAGTACCACCGATGTCCAGCGTGTTATCACTTCTTCAGTGACGCTACATATGAAAGAATTTTGCTGTTCACATTTGTTGTGTCGTGGGTGGCTGTCTATTAGTTACGCCTGAACTGAGCCTCCCGGACCACGCGATAAGGAGAAGACAGAGAACCCGGTTGTATTGTCAGGACAAACATACGGAGCTTCTGTGTAAATATATAGGATGACTAAAAGGCCAAATATGGTCGTTCACCGGTTCGTTCTGTACAGCCAACGGCGACGTTCCTGCCGTGAACAACTTCACACCCACTCCGCTGGTCGCACGCTGCTAAGCCATGTTTGGTAAGCTCCGCCAACGCACCTGCTGTCCGGAACGTTTGGCACCGATGGTGTCCTTGGGGACGCTCCGTTCTCTGCACATGTACTTTTTTCATGTCTGGACACGTCCCGACAACATTCGGTTGTGCCAGAATTTATTATACATTTTCCATATGTTTCACTTTACGGAGTCGGAAACACCTACTGGCCAGATAATTGCAAGCTATTCGTCGTTTCTTGGTATGTCTCGTAATGTCAAATTTTTTCTGCGTACGTTCCTGTGTACAACTTATCCAAGAAGTCCTGACTAGACGCTGCAGTACACCAGGTATGCACACCAGTATTTTCAAAGGCGATTTAATTTCAAACAGAATATCGCCCACCTGATCTCCATATGATGAAAGAAGTTCTTTCTATCCCATATAGTTCATTCTATGTCTTTCCACGTGCTCATTTTAGTGTATGCGCCATCGCCTCAAACAAGGTACATCAGTTAAACAGGTGTGAGCCCTGACATTTACCAAAATTGCCAAGCGGTCACCATGTCACCTACTCAGATCAAAACGGGGCTCATCCTGAAAGCTATACAGCCATGACAACACGTAGCAACGCCACCAGATTCCGAGGGAATCCGGTAGGAAAGTCCTCACTTACTAACCTTTGCTGAGCCGATGTACATGGATTTCGCCAACCCAGCAATTCCGACATTCCACAAGTAAGTTACCCGTCATTCTCCTTCTGAGGGAGGTTTTATTCGTGCTGAGATCAAAAGGCTACCGCAAGACGATATTATCGAACCGCCAGGGTCTCCTTGACGGGCTCAAGTTATGGTAACAGCGAACGAAATGCAAAAGGAATGTGGTTGTGGATTGCATCCAAATGTCGAAGACTCCGATCAGTGGGAGACCTTCCACGACTCACCACTTTACCCACTCATGTTCATACATTACTTACATTGGATACCCCACTGCCAGGACAAGGACAAACCTTTAGCATAAAACAAAGCACATTCACTTCCGGAGACGATCAGAAACCTATTTAAAGTTTTGAAAACCGAGCTCGAAAACGCATTGTTCTATTAAATCAAAAGTGAAATAACTGAGGGTTGTCTCAGAGGATTAATGCTGAAACGGATGAATCCGATGAAGTACTAACCGAGATCTTCAACCAGAACAAAAGACTAGTCATCACTGAGGGAAGATATTTTTCACTGGTAAAAGAGCGCACAAAGTCGTCCAGGCCATGAGAAGAAGACATATCCAGTTCAGCGACCATTTCAAATTTTGAGCCACCAACTGGTCGACGACTGCCGCCTCCCTGGATGGGGACCCCGGGACTCAATTCACTAATGATTAGATACGCATTGAAGGCGATAGCTTTGATGCACGAGCGCCACTGACTGTGCGATCTGGCCACTCCTGAACTAACTAAACATGCAACCTCCTCCAAGGCTTGTCCGTATCTCGCGCACTTTCACACTTTCCGGTTACCGAAACTGTATCAGCTGGAACCAATGTATCTGCACGGTTTATAGCTGATAAACTGATTGATCTTAGCCACCAACGATCAGTATCTTCCATGTTCGATAGATGAATAATACAAAAGAGAAACAAATAACAAGCAACGTAACGGAAGTGCCCCCACAATCACCAGAAAGTGCAGCGTGCCGGTAGGGAAAGTGGTACCACTGACGCTATCTCGTGGCTTTCGTTGGTTAACATCGAACCACGTTGAGGTTCAAAATATGCACGGCTCTTTGCACCACCCAAGTATCCGAAGAATGCCGTTATTTTTTCCTTCGAAAAACCTAAACCCTAAACCGAACCAGCAGATCAGCTCTAGAGGAGCCGGTTCTGATAGATTCTCTTGATTTCTAGGTACAAAAAGTCCTCGGTGGCTAGGCGAGGTGTGTGCGTTTTGCGCAAACCTGACAAGCGCAATGAAAATCAGCAGCGGAGAAATGCGTGATCGGAGTCCATGCGAGTGTTTCAAAAGGAGCGGCAAACAGTGGTTGACCTTTGCTACCACTAACTAATGGCATTGTGGTCTATTTGGGTTCGGGGCTGGTTTATTGGTGAATACCACGTAGTCAGACGATTTTCGCTGTTCCAGAAGTTGTTACCTCATAGGAACAGCCTGTGATCAGCATACATCTGCGGCAGACGTTCTTGGTCATTCGTGCGACTCATGTCAAGTCCAAGTGGATCGGCCATTTGGGCCTCACTAGCGTTAAACCATCTACCTGAGCGTTCAAGTTAACCATGAACACCGCTGTCTCGGTTTTTAGTCCGTTGTAAAACAGCACCTAGCATTTCATGTAAATTGTCCTCGGCAGATTCAGAGCCCGTTAGACCGTAAGCCCATGCAATAAACAGGTAGCGGTGTGCCTCTCTTCCTCGAAATTCTTTCACAGACCTTGCCGAACAAACAATGCAGTGGACACCATCAACGAGTCAGTTTCAGTTGGCGTCTGATAACTTGTCGGACTGAATTATGTTCGGTACTGGGAGGAACATTTCTCCGGGATTCACGCAGTATCAGTGGTAAGCAAGCCAGCGATGCTGTGTCGCAGGAGGAACTTTCGGCATCGTGTAGGGACAATCTCATCGCAGTGCTAAGTAACATCCGCCAACAGAGCAGCTGGAAGAGAGCCCACAAGATGGTTCAGGAAATTTTTTTTGAATTCTGCACCTATGAGCCGTCCAGTTGCTAAGCAAGCTGTTCACCTCGCACGCCACCATGAAAAGCAAACAGTAGCTGTTACAGAGGAGTGCATGATCGGAATACAAATGCTCCAAGAGGCGACAGTTGGATACTAATTCGCGCAAACGGTAACTGATAGCGCTATGATCATGCTGCTGGAGGGCATTGTGTAGTCGGGCAATTTTGGTTGTTCCAGAAGTTAGTGCTGCATAAAACAGTGTGAGCTTATCACCTAAATGGAGCAGTCGTTCGCCGTTGGCCATATGCACCAGGCCAATCCAAGTCGACTACCCTATTCTCAGAGGCCCATCTATTCATCCAAATCCCCAACAGCCACAACGACATCTAAGCTTAAAGCCCATCCTAAAAGGACAATTAAGCCTTCATAAAAGCTGTCTTTGATAATGTCAGAGCTACAGTTGGTTAGGACATAAGCAGACACGAAGAAAAGACAGTGACTAACTTCCCGTTCGTGAGATTTATTAACAAATGTTTTTAGACGAATCGCACAGACGCGACTATCAACGGGTATGGGGTCAAACAAAGGGCTTTCCTCCCGATGAGTTAGAACGACGCCGACCTCTGAACAGCCTGCCGCAGCGGCTTCTGGATCGCTATGGGTGCACAGTCGAAGAGAGAGAGCGACAGGACACGTAGCTCAACAACTGTGTTTGGATCCTGAATCCAGCAGCGCAGATCACTCCCAAGCGATTCCAGTGTGCGAGTGCCAACATCCTTATGTCCCGCTTGTCTGACAATCCGAACGTTAAAAGCAGTCAATTAAACAGGGCGGCAAGATTTGAAGGTTGATTTCGAGGTGCCTAAGGCCGTCAGCGCTGACTGACGCGGTGTCACACCCATACGAGACAAGTATGACCGTCAAACTTAACGGATGCACCTATAAGAGAGTATTATGAACAGGATGAGGAAGGGAAAAGGCATGTGAAAGGGAAGGAAAAGAAGTGTAAGCAACAACCTGCTTTCGCTTACCTATCCTGCAGTATGCAGCAAGTAAGGCTGGTGAAACCACGTGAAATCATAGGAATCATGGTTTTACGCGGGTCGGGATGCTGCCAGGACAAAAGGACGATTAGGGCCCTAAACAGAGGCCTTCGGCTCAAAAGGTAGCAGTGTTTGACCAATAATGCCAACACATTACATTTAAAAAGGCACCCCTATAATTCATCGTTTTGTCAATGAACCGATGGAAAACACCCAGAGCCATCAACTGTGCTGACCCGGATTTCTATAATCTTGATGCCTAAACACTTGCCTGTTACCCTTTCTGATTTAAGTTCAGTCTGGTCCATCGTAAAATACTTATGGTGTGTTCATCGATCGCCGAATAGTAAAGCCGCGTTGTCTTTGTCGAATGAAAGTTGTCGACACATATTTCAGTCCCAAACCACAGCAGACCTCTGCGTTCTCGGTTATGTTAAAATCCACCAGTTGAAGTGGTTACCCTATTCCTTTTATATGTATCGTGTACGTTGAGACAGAGATCTTTTCTACTGTTAATTTCCTAACACAACTTGCTTCCCTCGTAAGACGACTTTCTGACCGAGACGGCACGCTTCTCAAGCCATAGGCCAATTCATAACGACACGCCTTTTGGTAACTTCGTTCGTTCTTCTGTTCCTCTTGGCCCGTACTATCACACGCACCCGTCCAGTTCAATCCACAAAACTCACCTAACGACCAACGTCTTTTTATCGACAATTCTGCTTCCTGGGAGGGCAGGCGGTAATTTTCCGACCATCCACGAGAACCTCGTCCGTTGGACGACCCTTAAATTTTTTATAGGCCACGAATGTTCTTTACGGTGTTATGTTTCACTCAGTTCAAATCAAGCAAATAATAATCTCCCGAATGGTTTAACTACGTATGTCTCCGTGTAACAAAGAGCAAAAATGTACAAACGATGGTTGGCACACACTTATTCCTTAATGTACGCTGGTTACGTTGCCACCCAAAACTCCTGTTGAACTGTAATCAACAGACGACAGGTTCATGGGTCGGAATGCGGATTAACTAACGAGCTGAATAGCTGGAATTCGATCGTCCCGGAGGCTGGCTAAGGATATCAGCCATAACTTTTGCTCCTTCCACTTTCCTTCAATATTCGACTGACATAGAAGCCCCACGTTACTCCCAAGTGGAAAGCCAAAACTTTTCACTCAGCTCTGCTAACAACCCTACCTTACACCTCTCTCATCGACCTGATTTCGATTGTCTGTGCTCGCCATAAAGAACACTGGATGTACAGATCTCGACAACTAAGGACCATCCATTCCTGATGGTTCCTTCAGTCTTGTTTTAAATCTGTACTGTAGATGTCCTGATCACCGGAGAATTTTTGTGTTCCTATGCCATTAGGCGTTCCTTTGTCGTCCTGGAAGAACTGGCACGTCCCCCGTTGTTAAATTTGGTTTCCAATGCCACCTCAGTAATTACTAACCAAATTTCATTACTCATCCTATGTAGAGTTCTGCAGCCCATTCTCTCCAAGCGACTCCTGTGCCATTTGGAAGACAGTACCCTAGCGACCCACTAAAGTCCAACTACCCCTGCCAAGTTTCCACTTCCCACTCAAGGTTGGGTACTTAGTTCTTCAGCACAGCTCGTCTCAATAATTCCTCATCACATTTCGTGTAACCAAACTCCTACAACCTCCAGCCCTTCAAAACCCGGTTAATTGGCACCTCAAACCACCATAACACTTAGACTTCCAAGCGCGTTAGGGGGCTCTGAGCAGTAGTGCCTCTACTTCGGCAATCTCTGGAGTAAAAAAACAACGAATATTTGTTACCCAACGGCATATGAACCTGCGGAAAGCCATATCAAATATAACCAGCCTTGTTCCTAACAAGAAATTCATATTTTCATACGTTTATTCCGGAATTTGTTCGTCACGCGTTAGTTACCCTGTCCCACTCACGACGGCACTTCATAAATCCACTCGTTAGAGACTACGGATAATATTTTGTTTCACCAAGGAGGATAATAAAGGATAAGCAGCCCATCTTGAAAAGTGGCCTCCTGATTATTTTTATCAAGGTGGGTGTGATGGACTTTTTCATCTTTACATTCTTACTTCCTTGAATCTCGCTTGGGGGAAAACTTTATTGTCTCTCTGAAACCCCATCTACTTGTGTTCGTAATAGGAAGATTACTGGGCAACCATCGCCCACGGTTGCCTGCTTGTCAGAATATTGATGCATCTACTATGGATACTATCGTGAAGCAATGATTGTTAAAACTTGGTGAAGCCTTCAACCAGTGGAATTCTTCGGTCTGTGTAGACGTTCGGAAACCATGGATGTGCAACCCTGGGATAAGGGTGGCGAGAACGCGGATAAAGTTACTGTTTCACATGCAAAAAGTGCGACTAGTTATCATTACTGGCTCAGTCAAAACTCACCGATCTCGAGATAGCTCAGTGGTTAAAGCGCAGACTTACCTGTCAGAGGGCACATGGTTCGAACTCAAACCCGACATCTCGAGTGCTCCTGTTTAGGTTTGGACAACCAGGAAGCATCTCAGCCCTCGTGCCTCATTAAAGTGCCACGGCAACTGTGCACCGAAAAGGTGTTACACCTGAACGATCATCTTCACCATCAGTCCTACCGACTACTCCAAACAAGTGAGACACGTCTTGCAGTTACCATCATCAGTTATCATCAGAGTTGACGCTGATGCTTCACTGCCGTAAAATCACAAAGTTTACCTAATTATATTTAAAGCCATAGAATGAAAAGAAGAGTGGGTGAGGGTCTATCGCAAGCATTCTGAAGTGCCCAAACCTCCAACACTCAGTCAGACAACCCGGATAGAAACTGACAGCCTGAACGCCACTGACATCAGTTAGTCGCCATATCGTCCAGTGTCTCCAGCCAGACACAGGGAGGATGAGGTGGAAGGCGAACAGCAGCGAAACTTCACGCAACACCTTTCATAACCTTCTGCCATGTCAAATACTGTGCACCTGTAGGTTTGTCCACTTCAAATCAAACATGAAAGACAATGCTCGTCTGGACAGGCGATAACTCGGCATGCGTAATACATGGCCCGGCCACCTTAGCTTGCATTGCTGGATGCAGTCTTTGAGTGAAATGCAGTTTGCTATTCTAAAAACCCGTCTTTTGTTCATTTCATTGCCAATCCTCTGGTTCCACCCAATCCAAGCAACGGCTCTGAGATATCAGTGTTCAAAGACCTGAAAATGTTCCAGATCCTCCGCCCGAAGTGGCCAAGTCTCGCAGCCGTACAACGATAGAGCCCGCACTGTAGTCTGACAAACGCGTACTTTGAGGACCGGGGAGATGACTTTTTGACACCACAATTGGTGCTAATTGGCAAACGCAGTTCTCGTCATCGGGGTTCGTGCGCTGACTTCTTCTCTCACACTAACGTCAGAGCTAACGCAACTTCCAAGATATATAAAGTATTCCACAACCTCCAGTGTCACTCCTTGAATTCTCAGAGGCATGTTCAAAGACTGTATATCCTGCAGTATGACTTTGCATTTTGTGAGCGCAAAGCACATACTGGAGGACTGGATGACCGTCAGCTTTCCTAGTAATGTTTGCGCTTCCTGCTCTTCTTCAAAACAGTGTCGTCTGCATATCCCGGGTTGACAAGGCTCTCGCTCGGAGACTTCTGAACGCCGGAGGGTTGGAGACTTTCCAGTGTTCGCCTCATTATTTCATCAATAAAGAAATCAAAGAAAAAATGGAGAGACGAAATCCTTGTCGGACACCCTGTCACCAAGAGACTGGACCTTATCATGGTGCGCCGGTTTGCGCACCTCAGCAACCCGTTGGGGGGTGTCCCCGCGACACTCACAGTCTCTCATTCCAGGTTGGTCAATGGTTGGAGGTCTCCTCCTGGTTGGGGGTTGGAACATGTGGCGACTTGTTCCGTAGAAATGGTAATGTATTTGCATTTCCCGGCAAACACCGTTGCCTTGCGGTTAGGCTTTTGAGCCCAATGCTTCGGTTGAGGACCCCAATCGTCCCCCTGTTTAGGTGTGGGCGCCCTGACAGTATCCCAGCCCACGTACAACCAAGATACCTACGTCTAACAATAAACTCATGCCACATCGGCCGTCGCGTGGTGCCATCGGCAGGGTCGTCTTACTCGCTGCATACAGCAGACTACTGCTGATTCCTCCCTCCATTCTCTCAAACACTTTTCCTCCCCCTCTCCCCGCCCCACTAATAAGTCTCTCCCTGTAGGCCCAGCACTTGGGACTAATTACTCCGTTCGTCTTGCATCGGTTTTGCAAGCAACATCTGCTCGTCAGATGGCACCCACATCCTCAGGTATCTCCAAATCAATCTTCAAGCCTCGACACCCAGTCTATCTGGACGCCTTTAATGTCCGCACCCTAACGCAAGCAGGACAACAAGTTGCTCTTGCTCTCACAATGGACTCGCTTGGCATTGATGTGTGCTGTGTCTCAGAAACAAGAATTCAAGATGCAAACACAGTGGCTGAGCTAACCGCCCCATCAGTCTCCACTCGCTTCCGGCTACGCACCTCTGGTGATCCAGAGGTTTCTGCGGCGGGATCTGCAGGGGTTAGTATTGTTCTAATTCAGCGGGCGGGAGTATCTTTGCTTGACTGGATACCTGTTGCTAGTCGCCTCTGTGAGATTCGTCTGCAAACGTCTGTGAAGGAGTCTCACAAGCGGGAAGTTGATCGATGTCCGTTTATCGTGTCTACTTAGGCCCCAACTGACTGTAGCTCCGACGCCGTCAAAGACAGGTTTTACGACGCCCTGAATGCCCTGCTGCGGCGAGCTAAAAGCTCAGATATCGTGGTGGTTGCCAGAGATCTGAATGCACAAGTGGGCAGGCTTGGCGTATCTGAGGCTCAATTAGGAGGTCGGCATGGATTGCACTCGGTACGTACGGACGATGGTGAACGACTGCTTCAGCTGTGTGCTGATCTCAGACTGTTTTTATGCAGTACTAAATTCCGAAATAGCCGAAATCATCTGGCCACATGGTGTCCTCCAACGGCATGCCGGTCACACACTCAAATCGATCACATTGCCATCGGGTACTAATGGCGCGGATCAATAACTGACTGTCGGCCGTTTTTGAACACATTTGTGGATTTCGACCACGCACTCGTCCGGAGTCACTTCTCCCTATGTTTTCCAGGGCCGCGTAAAGTACGTACAAATCTCTTGGCAATTGAGAGACTGGCAGATCTGGATTTTAGACGAACTTACCAGAGTCGTCTTCTATAGTCTCTTCCAAATGCTCCACAATCAGATGTGAACTTATGCTGGGACGACATTGTCAACTCTTTGCACAGTGCTGGGAATTTCGCCTGTGACACGGCACCACCAGGCTCACTCAAACAATGGATATCAGACCGAACGGTGGCAGTGCTTAAATCTCGGAGAAATACCCCAGTCGGTCTCGAACATAACTTGATGCACCGAATTATCAGACGTCAAGTGAAAGTGAGCGTGCGAACCGACCATGAAGTATGGTGGACACAGAAAGCCAGGGAAATAGAAGAGACTCAGAAAGTCGGTAATGCCCAAAGATTATTTCGGTTGATCCGTGCGACCGGTCCACGGAAACCACCTGTGAGCGAAACCACCAAGGATCGGAAAGGAGTGACCATCCTGAACAAAGAAGAACGCCTCGATCGGTGGGCCGAATACTTCGAACAACAATTGTTCTGGCCACCAGCTGCCATTTATCTGGAGCCCACAGTTGACGTAGAACCCTAGACGGTGGACGTGGAACCGCCTACAACCTCGGAGATTTATGACTGCAAATGTTCTCTCAAGAGCCACCGAGCCTCTGTTTCGGATGACCTCCCACCCGCATAGTTCAAAGATGGAGGTGAATTCCTCAGTCAGCGCTTGTCTGATCTGGTTGACTGCATTTGGGAAAAGGAGTCTGTCCCAGACAACTGGGGAGAGTCGGTGATAGTGCCCATTTTCAAAAAAGGGGCTCGTGGTGAGTGTAGCAACCACAGGGGGATCAGCTTGACCCCGGTCGTAACGAGACTGTTGGCGTCGCTCGTGGTTCGTCGCCTTACCGTGGCTTGTGAAACATTTATCGAGAGCAGCAAGCGGGATTCCGGCCTGGTAGGGGTTGCGTTGACTATTTGGTCACCCTTCGTCAGGTGCTGGAACAACGCCATACGCATAAGGGACCCACAATTCTAGTATTCCTGGATTTCCAAGGCGTATTCGACCCGGTTGGCCGGTCTGTTCTTCTTGACACGCTCGCTCACCAAGGAATGCCCCGGAAGTTCGTGAACATAATACGTTCTTTGTATTCTCAGACTTCCGGACGTGTGAGAGTATCCAGCGAGCTCTCCAAAAGCTTCCGTACACAAAGCGGTATCCTTCAAGTATGCCCACTCTCTCCATTCCTGATCGATGAAATCATGACACGAAAGCTGGAAGGTCTCCAAAATCCCGGTGTTCAAACAGCCTGTGACGAAAACCTTGTCGATCTGGAATATGCAGACGACATCGTTCTCGTCTTCGAAAGGGAGAAAGCACAGGTGTCTTTGGACGAGCTGACCAAAGTCATCCCGTCCTTTGGCATGCACTTTGCACCCACAGAGTAAGGTCATGCTCCTCAACATCCATTCACTGAACACGCCACTTACAATCCAGGGAGAGGCACTGGAAGTTATGGGGCGTTTTACGTATCTTGGAGGCTGTATTAGTTCTGATTGTAGTGTGACAGATGAGGTCAATGTACGAATCTGCAAGGCTCGGGTTGCGTTTGCTAATTTGAGACACCTATGGCGTCAGAGTGGTGTATCCCTGGATCTCAAGGGACGTGTGTATCAAGCTACAGTGTGGAGTGTTTTGTTTCATGGCTCTGAGACTTGGCCTGTTCGAGCAGCGGAACTGAGACGTCTTCAGGTGTTCGACAATCGTTATCTCCGAACCATAGATCGTGTGGGTTGGTTTCAGCGAATTCGTAACGAGGCACTTAGCGAATTTTCGGTTGTGCAACCGGTACTTCCATTGAATAGTGTGTCCAGCATCAGAAGCTGCGTTGGACACGTGTTGCGTATGCCGAACCATCGTTTGACGAAGAGAGTGCTGTTTTCCATGCCCAACTCAGAGTGGCGGAAGCAGAGAGGTGGCCAACCCTTGACCTGGCAGAGGGGTATGAAGGAGATTACGAAACGTTTGGGTGCTGTCGGTGCTACTCGCTTCTAGGATGGGGACTGCGTGAGCCTCACTGCGCCTGGTTGGAGAAGCTGCAAGATATGGCTGCCAACCAATGTCAGTGGCGTTCTTGTTGTCAGTTTCTATCCAGATTGCCTGAATGAGTGTCTGGAAGTGTATGCACCTCGGAATGATCGTAGTAAGCTAGCACTAAGTCCCTTTCCAGTCCATCTTTATTCCTCTCTTCACAATAAGGCTTTCAAATAAATCATCGTTGTACGGTAGCAAAGCATCGGTGTTGAACACTGATGTCATGCTGTCGATGATGGTGATGTCGGACACCGCTGTTTGTAGGAGAGCAGGGAGAGCATCCCACACACTCATGTGACCACAAGTGTGTAAATACAAACAGTGCATGGTATTCACGAACTTTTGAGGAATATCCGGTTGAGTGTGTTGACGAGAACTAACCCGTCGACAAAATCGAACGCACTCTTGAAATCAAGGAAACCATAACTGAAGGACGTCTATACGCACGTCGTTGCCCCAACACTTGATGGAGTGCGCAGATATGGTCCACACAGCCCATAGCCGACCAGAATCCAGGAGAGAAAATCAGTAATTGACCCATGTCCCCTATAGCTAACGGCGATGTGGTCTACGTGTATTGGAGGTTGGTTCGCATGCAAGAAGTCACAATGTGGCCAATCGGTCTCGGTTGTTTCGGAAGTTAGCACTGGACAGAAACCGCCGTTGGTCAGCATTCGCCGTCATTCGTGGGTCAAGATTTCAGTCTTGTGGACTGATATGCCTGGCAACCACAACGCATCAAAGCATTCAGTGCGTGACAAAAACTGCCTCTAGTCTGCTGGGGCGTAAGCAGATGCGATGAACAGGTAGCGATTGTCCGCGCGTTTACGGGATACTCTCAGAGACGATAGCAAACGAACCTAACACAGGGGGGCTAACAACGGGTAACGATTCAACCGGAAATCCTTCAGCTCGGTGACTTGGAACAGAACCAGCAGCAGCTTCTGGATCACCGGTGGTGCGCAACCAGAAGCGAGGGGAAACCGATGGAGAAGTCAATTCAACAATTTTATTTGGGTCTTGAATCCTCGCTCCAGAGAGACTGCCCATATCAGTAGAAAGTGAGTGTGACGTACATGCAAAAGCAATCTGTTATCCAGCTGGTTTCAGAGTGTGAAGGTTGAAGACCGCCAGATGAACTGAGCATCGGTGTTTGAAGGGTGACTTCGAAGTTTCTATGGCCATGGCCGCCAAGTCAGCTGTAGATATTGTAGCTAGCTCCAATCGGCTGTGAACGGATCAGTCAGTCCTCAAGAATAGGCCCACGGATATCTCGCTAGAAACGGGATGAGGGTGGGAAAAGCCAATATTTGAAAGAGAAAGAAGAGAGGCGTCAGTAATAGTCTGTTTTCACTTACCGGCTCCAGTTTATGCAGGAAGCAAAGCGACCCGGCTGACGGCACCACGCGACGGCCGATGTGGCATGAGATTATTTGTAAGTTTACAATTCACGGTTATATGTGGGCTGGGATACTGCCATAGCACCCAGACCAATTAGGGTCCTCAACCGAAGTCGTTGGTTTAAAAGCCTTGTCGCATGGCAGCGATGGTTGGCTTAAGACCGTCAGAGCAGCCTACACCTTCAAGGAGCCAGTCGCCACACATGTTCCCACCCCCAACCAGGAGGACGAGGAGCTTGTATTAGCCAGTCCTCTACCTATTGACCAGCTTGGTATGGGAGGCTCTTTGAGTGTGATACCTACAACCCCGTACAGTTCAGCGGGTTATGGAGGTGCACAAATCGTCACTCCGCGGTAAGGTCCAGTCTCTACGTGTGAGCTTACCCTAGGTGAAAGTAAAGACAACCGTCAATAGTTACATGGAGAACGTGGATGTCCGAAGACTGAGTTGTCTGGTGCTTCTCATGTAATATCGTGGTACAGCAGGAATCTAGTACGTTATGGGGCGGAGGAAGGGCTGCTGTATCTTTTAATATTTTTAAACGTTTCTATTGTTCCGGCCCCGGCCGTTTGTCAGACCAGGTGAAATGTCGTGGACTAGTTGCAGAACAGTGTTAAGAGAGGGGTACAGAAATAGGCACTGGGCCGTGCTTCTCAGGGATTAGTCACAGATCGTGCACAAAAATGTGGCGACTGGGTGAGAGTACATTGGGAGCTGACGAGCAACACGGCGGAGAACAGAAAGACACTTCGCATGAGGGGAAATTGTTAAGTCGGATCGGCGTCCTAAAAACATTACAAGCCCGCACATGGCAGCGGACCCAGTCCACATTTCTGGGTTGTGGGTCAGTGCGCGGAATAACACCTAGAAAACAACCACACTAACACTCATCCAATTTCTCCAGGAATACATCCAGAGGATCCTCCCGTGGGAAGACAATCATTACGGACTTTCAGTCGTGTTTTTTGTACGACTCCCCGATTTTTAACCGTTTGTTAGCTTTAAAAGAGCCTTCAAATTTAGGCCGGACTGCCACTTATTATTTTACAGAACTATGAAGGCTCCGAGTGGATCAAGTCGCAAACGTCCAAGCTTCCCTCGGACGGTAACTCTTGAGTTCCTGCGACCCGTCCCGTGGCCAAATACTTCATTGCTTCCAGGAAGAATGCACTTTTCATTCAGTATGGGACCCAAGAATTGGGACGAAGTTGTACAAAAATCAGGAAGGTTAGGTTGACGACTTACTGATGCGCCCATCAGTGAAAACATATATTTTCTTACTTCATGGGCACCTGTCATACATTCACCTATAAGTGAGAGAGATTCAACGTACCACGGCCATTTGTAGTGGGGTTGGCAAACAACCGCCACAGGAAACGTTTTTGAAGTATCTGAATCTATGCAAGCGCGTACGGAAGGCGGGACATCAGTAATTCAGGATGGTTCTAGTAACAAACATCTGTTCGAGAACTACAAAGGGCTACAATGGCTCGGGTGTACCACTAAAAAACCAAAGTCATAGTTCACTAGAGGAATCAATTGATTAGGCCTGGAGACAGTAAGTGTTTTATTAGTGTCCAATTCTGAACGAGGACACAGGACGACATACAGAGAGATAGGATTCTGTAGGCGCAAGATAACAAAGAAGACAAACTAGCCAAAAATAGTTTGCTCCACGGGTTCAGCCAATCCCTCTTAATGCACTTCGGTAAGACGGGTGCTTTCGTAAACGAGGTAACCGAGTGAGGCGGAAGACTCCTCTTAAGGTGGCAAGCAACTGAACGACAATTGTATTCAAGTCTCTAACGAGAAAAGCTACGACGGTGGGATTATAGTGACTTGGCCAGCATTTTTCTCTCGTAGGAAAATGTTGGACGACGGCGATGGATGCCAATGGATGGTAACGTACGATCAACAATTTACTGATACCATGTGTAATCGTGAGAAGGCACCAGGACCGGGCGGTCTCTATCCAGCCCTCTTCAAAGAATCCCTGGTGACCCATCTGACAAAGCTTATTGGTGCTATATGGAACGAAGAAAAGGTGCCTGCAGAATGGGGCATGTCGACAGTTATCCCTATCTTCAAAAAGGGTACGCCAACGCTTTGTGAAAACCACCGTGGCATCAGCCTGGTAGCTGTGGCATCGAAAGTCCTCTCTGGTCTAATCCTTCGAAGGTTGACTGAATACAGGGAGAGACAGACCCGTGAAAACCAAGCTGGGTTCCGTCCTGCAAGAGGATGCATCGATTACATCTTCACCCTCCGACAGATTCTGGAACAGCTTCCAGAAACCAACAATGGTTGTTTCTTGATCTGAAAGTTGCCTTTGACTCTGTGGACTGTCAGGCACTATGGCAGTGTCTATGGAGCAAAGGTGTCCCCCATAAATTCTTAACCCTCCTTAAGGCGCTGTACGCCAAGTCCCGCGGCCGTGTGAAGGTCTACGGGAAGCTCTCGCCTGGGTTCACCACATCAAGTGGTGTCAGACAGGGCTGTCCTCTTTCACCTTTCATCTTCAACTTCGTCATTGATACCGTCATGGAAGACTCACTATCAGCCTCTAATGCCTGTGGGGTCGAAGTTCTCCCGGGGCGTCCGCTCACAGATATCGAGTACGCAGACGACATAGCTCTTCTTAGATCTGACCCCGTGGTAACCATTAAAGCAGATAGAAATGTGATGTCGCACGGTAAATCCAGCTGTAACGAGATACTTGGCGTCACTTGTTCTTCCACGCCTTATGATGACTCGTGAAGCATTGACTTGGGAGCAGCAAATGAGATCCCGGTGTGGTAGGGGTTGCGTTGACATCTTCACACTCCGTCCGGTTCTAGAACAGCGCCATATGTTTGAACGGCCCACTATTTTGGTATTCCTAAATTTGACTCTGTTGGACGGTCCGTTCCGCTTAATACAGTTGTTCAGCAGGGAATGCATTAGAAGCTTGTCACTAAAAGCTTCTTTGCATTCTCAGACTTTTGCGCATGTAACAATACACGGAGCTCTCCAAAAGCTTCTGTCCGAAAACGGAGCTCACTCTTTCCCCTCCAAATGAACTTCATGATCGATGAGATAATCAGCCACACTCTAGAAGGCTTCCGAAACCCTGGTGTTCAAGCAGCTGTTGATGAAAGCCTTTCCGGTCTGCAAGATGCAGACGACATCGCTTTTGTCTTCGAAGAGAAGGAACCACGTGTGTTTTAGGATCAACTGATCAAAGTCGTCCCGACCTTCTGCGCCGTTCATAAAATGTAGGGTCATGTTTGTAGACATGCCAATGCTGAACGCGCCACTTACAATCCGAGCAGAGGCACTCAAGGATTTCGAATGTTTTACTATCTTCGAGACCGTATAAGCTCCCACCTGAGTGACAGACGAGGTCAGTGTGTGAATCTCTAAAGCTCTGTTCGCGTTCTCTCACTTGAGACATCTATGACGGCATCTATGTCCCTGAATCTCAAAGGACATGCATATAACTCTACAGCATGGTTGTGAGATGTGACTTACGTGAGCAGCGGAACAGAGACGCTTTCAGGTCTTCGACAACCGTTTTCTCGGAACCATAATTCTTTCAGGCTGGTAGCAACGTACCTGCAACCACACAATTAGGGAGCGGGTGTTCGACTGTGCAACGGCGATCTCGATCGAAGAATTCGTCCAGCACCAAAGTTTGAGGTGATTTAGTGATGTGCTGTGCATGCCTAGTAATCGTCTACCGGAAACTGCTGTTTCCTGTGCACAGCTGGAAGTGGTGCAAACTGATAGGTGGCTGACTTTCAAGTTGGTAGAGCAGTGTGAAAACTGTATCGAAGTTAGGGTATTGTTGGTGCCATGGCTACCCATGGATGACAATGGCGTTCTTGGTGTCATTTTACATCCAGAATGTTTCAATGTGTCCGAAAGTTTAAGCACCTAAGGATGATTTTAACGGACTAGCACCAACTTTCTTTAACTTTATACTTTTCTTCGCAATAAAGTTTTCAAATAAATTATGGTTATACGACAACGAAGCATCGATACTGAACACTGACGTGCAGTCGACGCCGATGATGATGACATGATTACGCTCAGTAAACAGGTCAATCACAACCTGATGAGCAACCAATTAACGCTACTAATATTTTGACACACTGACAGTAATAAATCATGCAAACGCCAACGGGCTGCTCATGGCAAGGAGTTTTTCAGCCAGAACGAGATGAAAAACATCAAGGTCTTACAGGAGGCAATAAAAGAAAGAAATAAAGAGGCTGGCCAGATTTTCGTTTGATTAAGTCTATCGAGGGTGCAGAAACATCTTTTGGACACAAACAGTTGTCACATAAGGCAAACGCGAAACACTTTAAGAACTTAAGTGGTGGCTGAATTTCAGATGCCGGCGGTGTGTACATGGGAAGTAAGGGAGGGGATCGGCATTCCTAACTCCTGTAGTTTTTCACGAAAGGTAGGTTGAACATGACACGGACAATCTTGGTTACTCTGTGCTGCGCCTGTTGACTTTTCTGCAGCCAAGGCTGTCACGCTGCGCTGCACACACGTTTGATCTTGCATAGGCGCAAATTAATTAGTAAGGAAGGGCTTCGCCAAAAAAGCCGTTTCTGGTGCAGACCTCAGAATGTTTGCGACAGACTAGCAGAGTCCTTCCCCCGTTCACTCTTTTATTTTCCCCTTTACGACTTTGAAAGCCTATTGTCAGTGAAACTATAAAGGATTATAATGACTCTATAATATTTAGCAGAGGGTTTGGACCGTTGGGCAGAACACTTTGAAAAACAATACAGTTGGCCATCTGCCTCTTGTAATCAGGGCCGTCGGCCTTTGATAGAAACGTGGACTGTCCCTTTCAGCCTCAGAAGTGTCCGAACGTACATACCTACTGAAGCGTTACCGTATTCCTTTTACCAACGTCCTGCCACCCACCTGTTCTATACATGGACGGCGGGGATTTTCTCATCCAGTGCCCGCTCGCGTCTAAGTGTGCGAGAGAGACCACCTCAGACAACTAAAGTCAGGCAAAAACAGTGCCTATCTCCAAAAAGGTACTCGCAATATGTGTAGTCACCATGGCGGTGTCAGATTCACTCCCGTTGTACCAAGGCCTCTAAAGCCACTGGTTCTTCACACCTTACGGTGGCACGCGAAACCTTGAACCGTGAGCATCAAGTGGGATTTCGGCCGGGTAAAGGCTGCATCGTCTACATGTTCATACCCTGACAGGTGTTAGAACAAGACGACCCAAGACGTGTCGTGTCAAGACGACCCACAATCTTGACTACAAGATTGAGTTCGATCCTGTCAAACGATCAAAATTTCTAACTGTGGTTTCTCAATACGGGATGCCAGAGAAGTTGTGAATACAGTCTGGCCCTTACATTCGCATAAGTCCGTGCGTGAGTGTATGGACAGCTCTTTAAGGGTTTCCCATAGGAAGTGGTGGCCAGCAAGATTGTACACTCTCCAATTTAGTACAACTTCATCATAAATGAAATAGTGAGGTGAACGCTGGAGAGCTTTCAAAACCCTTCTATCTAAATCGTTGTCGATCTGAGGTAGGCAGACGAAACTCTCTGCGTAAATCTTGGAAGACGAAGATAAACGGTACACAATTAAATAAACTGACCACCATGACACCATCGTTTGGCGTGCACCTTGCACAAAACCATGTTTCAGAACTTGCATTCTCCGAATCTTGCAGGTCTTATTTAGGTCTTGCGACCTGCAGAGGGTAGCTTAATACTGCTTCTAAGTGCTCCCTTCTTACCCAACCAATTACGGATATCGCCACTAAGCAGTGCCTTTGAATTAGAGGATCGCTTCCGCCGTAAGGGAATATATTAACTTTATATTCTAAGGAGTTTCGTCTGCTTCCTCAGGCTCTACCCTAAAAAATCCCAACAAATACCACAGCAAGCCGGATTTCCCAAATATGGCTTCGCTGGTCGGATAGGGAAGATAGTTCCGATGACCAAGCCACGACGGCCAACAGATATCAGTGGCGTTTATGCTGTCAGTTTCTACTCAGATTGTCCGACGGTGTCGGAGACTGGCACCTCGGATACATGTGTTAGGTCATTCCTAGGTTCCCTTCCCTGCCCAAGTTGTTTTTCTTTTCAGTATAAGGTTTTATTAAAATAAATTGACATGGTTGTGCAGCAGTGAGGCGCCAGTGTTCTATTTTAGTGATGATGGTCATATGACTATTCTTGAAATCCGAGCATGGGAATATCAGCTATATTTCGACAGCCACTGCATATCACCAATACACATCGGGACGGTTGTATTTCGCGGTGTTATTGGTTCAATCTCCAACCATTGTATCCGCTTTGTACCTTCTATAAGTTAGCGCTACCGGGCACACAAACCAGTGTACATGCCTTCGCCCACATCCAACTGTCATGCGAAATACAGTCTCGATAAGGTCCGTACAAGAGGAGTTGACACTGGGTTGTTATTCTTGTTGTAGCAGCAGTGCGATTGCCAGCATATATTGATGGCTCTACTGTGACACAAATTGTAATGGTTAACGCACTTTTGTGACCACAAATTGCCCTAAGGTGCTAGGATTGTTTTACAGGGCAATTCGTGGCTTACCCGTCAGGGATACGGGACACGATTCGATCATGAAAAATTGGATGGAAGTAAGTCTGCAAAGTTGAGTACGGAAGTGATGGATCCAATCAGGCTTCATATGAGCACACTGAGTAGCCGTCCTTTATCGAGTTAAAGTAGTCTCTGAACGGATAATAATCATATATTTGTACGAAGGCCTTCAAAGATTACAAGAGGTTACGAATTTAACTCTCTGAAAGAGAACATCACAAAAACTCAGAAACTCGTACTTGACTCTGAAGAATGTCTCAACTTCTGTTCCCGTTGCTTTTCTTCATTGTTAACTTGTCGATCAACATGGACCCGGTTTGTTCGGTTCTCGCCCTTTTTGTGGTGGTCTTCCAATTCGGTTTTTGTTCTGTGTTTCCCACCCTTAAAACCAGCTATTTTGTCATCCTCATAGTTGTAATGCTCATATTCGTCCACGGACTCATTAGCAGACTTATCTGCCATGGCGCAGCGTGAGTAGGTCGTGCGGTAAACACGTTCACGAGTACGATCCTGAACAAAGCAAGGTCATACACGGCAGTAATAAAAGGGTTGGTGGCATTTGACGGGCAGAAAGTCAGGAAATATGGATTTAAATGTACGGAAACATATCGTGCAGCATCTGAGAACGATATGAAGTCAAATTCACGCACTTCCTAAAATCCCTTCTAAAAATTATCACGAACCTAGATTCCGCACCAGACAGGATTCGTCAAATTCGTGTTGAAATTGATTGGCGCTATTTTTTGCGCTATTAGGGTCACTCAATGTATTCCAGTTCAACGGGCCCAGTGGCTGGCATATTCGGATTGACAGTCAAGTCCCCTATCCCTGAATCGGTATGGAAGGAGATCTTTCGATTGAGGACGTCTGTTTGAAGCCGGGCACATCATGTCGTTTGTGAATCAGAATCACAAAGCCCAACAGACCAAACGGACACATGCTCACCGCAAATCCTCTAGCAACGACAAATCTAAACGTCCAAAAGGTGGTATTGCATGAGCTACAAGCAGCGGCTATCAAAATTTTCAACAACGGGGTAAAAACTACGTCCTCCAGAGGCAAAATCCTTGCGCAAACCGGACTCTCGGGGGGGAGGCACCCCGTCTGCAAACGAAGGGCAGTTCCCGGAAAAACCAAGGCCGGAAGCAGAAAAGTAGGCCGCGGAGGCCCCCTCGGAGCCATGGACACAAACCCGGCGTACAGCTATTAAATTTGCTAACTAGTCTGTTAAAAAACCTCTCAGCTCCCCAGCTTCGGACACGGCAGAGATAGTGCCGAATCGCTCACCCACAAGCTGCTTCAATCTTCGCTATATTAAACGGTCAGCTTGCCTCGAACGGCCGTCCGTGACCGCACTTAGAAATACCTGGCTCACACCAGATGTCTCTGACGCGGAGATCTTGGTAGACGGCTACTCAGTTTTCGGAGTTGCCTCGAAACGCGGAAGGGCAGGTTGGATTGCTTTATAGTTACATTCGGCCGTGTCCATCCCGATTGTCCTATCCAACACCACTCTGGCGCCTTTTTTGATGCACTGTGGATTCGATTCCCGCTGAGTTAGACCACTTCCCTTCTCCTCGGCGTGCTCTACCGTTGTACTTGGAGTCCACCGGAAGATAACCAGTTCCTCATGCAAACCCACTAGCAACTGTCCTCCAGCCATCACTTCAAAATTCTCTTGCTGGTGGGTGACTTTAGCGCTCCAAACGGCTCCTGGATGGAACTCAAGCGCACCGGGTCAAGTGGTCACTTTGCATCGGCGCTGATCAAAATCGTTCAACAGAACGCTTGGACCCAACATGTCGTCGCACCCACTAGATACCGCGCAGGTCAAACACTTGCTGGATTTGGTTATCACCAACGAAAGACACTTCGTTGATCAAGTATTAATTAAAGCTCCACTGGGATATAGTGGCCACTGTGCGCTGACGTTTGATTTCATCTGCTACTGGGCCAGAAATACGGAACCTCGGGAACCTCTACCATGCAGACCTCCCAGAAATGAGTAGCTTCCTTGAGCATTTTAAGCTCGGACCAGTCTCAGTGGAAGAGTTGTGTAGGTCCATTGTCCCGAAAATTCATGAGGCTGAGGCGATGTTTGTTATAAAAAAACCAGTGCGCACCCTGATAAACGGCAAACTACCTAAAAAGATTGGGCGTCTTCTGGAATAGAGCTCCCAACTGTTTTTACAAAAGGTAACTACAGGTAACACGGAAGATGAGCTGGAATTTCATAAAATGTGGAACCACCGTAGATCAGAAATCCTCAAACGGAATATACGAAAACAAGCCACGATTCTGGAGCTCGCACGGTTCATGGACACCGCCGAAGAAATAAGCAAATCGCCTTCTTCTTGAGGGACAGAAACGAGGAACCCATGAGTGACGAGTAGTACCTGAGGTCTACAGGGGACACTATGCAGGCCTGTGTTCTGCCTCAGCGAGCCCGTCACATCCAATCTTATCGAGACGCAGCATCGAACGGTCTTCAACCAACGTGGACTCCACTGAGGGGGGCGTTCGTCAACTCTTGAACAAGGCAACACTTTCAGCGCTTTGGGGCCAGACCAGGCCCATCCAAGAATCCTGAAGGTTACGTCGCTCACACTGGCAAAGGATCTCTACCTGGTTTTTCGCCAGTCCCTCGGCAAAGGTAACCCTTCCTCTGCCGGCAGCTACAGGCATATTTGACTCAGTAGCGTACCGTGGAACACTTTCTGAAGCGGGCCATCTTAAAGCACCTGACTACAAATAACTTGATAGTCCCAGTGCAACACGGATTACTTCCAAACCATTCTTGCGTGACCAACGTGCCCATATTCATGGACAGCTTCACCCAAGTTAAGGACGGTGGATTCATAACTGACGCCATATTTTTCGACGTCCCCATGGCATTCGACCGAGTACCACATGCACCGCCGTGAATCTTACTGGATTCACGGGGGAATTCTACACTGCATCATGGCACTCCCGCCAGGCAGAACATTCCGAGTGAAACTTTGCTCGACCTACTCTTCTTCAGCGCCGGCCTCCATTGCAGTTCCTCAAGGGTCCGTTTGGGGGCCACTTCTGTTCCTGATATACGTCAGCGACCTTCCAGATGTTCTCTAAAGTCCGTGCCTGCTTTTTGCGGTTTAAATTCCAGTGCCCTTCAAATGGATATAGACGTTGCAATTCAGTGCTCGTTGAACTGGTGTTTTCCCCTGAATGACGAAAAGTGCATCCATATATCATTCGAAGGAGACTCAGCGAACTCCTTTGTCGCGCATGTTGAGAATGGACCAGAAGACATCACGAGGATAGATACCAGAAAGTATTTAGGTATCTGGCTCTCTTCAGTCATGTCCTTCTCACTGCATCATGAAAAATCAGCTTAAAAAGCATTCGGCGTTCTGCGGATGACTCGGCGTACCCTCCCCGTACATATGGACTTCGAGAAACTCTATGGAGCCAACGCCGGACCGGTTCTTGAATACGCTAGCCAAGTTGTCCTCTCATGACGCAAGAAAAGAGTAGCCATCTATGAGCTGCTACGAAAATGGTTGCCTGCCTTAAATCCGTTGATCAAGAAGGGCGTCTCGCGGTGCATGGCCTATTTCCTCTGAACTATCGTCGCCTCAGCGGATACCCAATACTTACTTACGCTCTGTTTGAAAAAGGCATGGCCAAGAGGTTTTTCAGCGTTGACCTAACTAACACACGGCTGGGTCGTGGCAGGAGTATTTTCAAGCTCAGAGCGCACACTTTTATTAGGCAACATTTTTTCGGGTGTTTGGTGCGTGGAATAACCTTCCCTGGCGGTTGTTCACGCTGCATCTAATATTTGGTCCAATTCACTTTTAGACGCCTTATTAGTTGTCCCCGCACTGAGAACTCGAATAGCAGTGCTACACCTTTTTCCGCTCGTACCTTTCAGGTGAGCAAAAGCCGTCAAACGACAAAAACAAATCCCACCCGGGAAGCTTGGACGGAAGCCCCGCTCCTGAGTAACAATCCGTGAATACGTGAATCAGGGTCAGAAGTAGAGTAAATTATGAACAGGTTTTGCGGAGAGTCGTTTGTCCGGCTTACCGTTGGATGTAACCGTCAAATTCAACGGGAAATGTAGGCTCCCACATAATACATACCGTTTTTCTTTATAGAAGGTTCCCAGTGGAATTCGGCGTGTCTTGAAAATGAGGTCCGTACTATTCCTCAAAAAGATTAATACGGGATAGGCAGATGAGCTAACACTTCGTAAGATTTGAGGCTACCTCTAGGAGAAATTCGACAGGTGAGCTTACGAAGACAAGCCAAGCACCAAGCATGACCCAGAAGGACGAAACTGTACCATTTAAACACATGACACACCGCTGTACAAAAAGAGAACGGCCTTCTATTTGAAGGACGGAATCGAAAAACCTTGGGATGGCCCATTGGCGGCATCCGAAGCACAATATGCGAGCTTGTACCATGCCCCAGCCGTCTCACCACATCTAAGTTTGACCAGGTGCAACTCGGTACAGCCTCCAACAAAAAGGCTCTTCACTGAGGAGGATGGTTGCGGGCTCTTGCGCGAGACTAACCTGAAGTCAGCTTGGTTGCTCGACGAAGGAAGCCTTCTTTTGCTTAGAGAGAATGATCATCACCCTTAACTACAAATTTGGTGATCGCTTATCGCCTGGAAGCTACATGCCTATTAGACTCACCAGCATACAATACAAAGCGATGGAATGCTTTCTGAAGCTGGCCGTTCTGAATCGCCCCAAAGCCAGGTACATGACATACTTGGCAATGCACGGACCACCCAAACCGTTCTTTTGGTACCAACGCACACGTATGCACTCACGGTTAATATCAGTCAGACGGATGACCCACATCGGATGCTTTATCTTTCGCGTTCTCGGAAGCATTCAGTCAGGCTCCACACTCACCACAACTCAACAAACTGAAGCCTTATGGGATTAGTGGGACATTCAGAGCAAAAGTCAGGTCACCCTCTTCCTCTTCTTCAAGGCACTGTCTCAGGACTACTCTATGTTAAAGACATTCCGGAGTGGTTTTGAAGTCCATCTCCACTTTTTGTGGACGACGTGAAATCTTGGGGTTCTGACGCCTATGCACTCTAAATGGATAATAAGTCAGCAAACCCAGCAAATGCCAGTGGGGTGCACGGTGGGAACGGGCCCAAGGATATTAGGTACCAAAAAGATGTAAGTGCCTAGCCGTTCTTGACCGTGTAGTTCTCACACTGTATCGGAGGTACAAAGTGCCGCCGCTCCCTGGCCCGCCTATCAAGTGATCATGCGGCTGGAATTCCTGGCTCGGCACCGCGTGGACCAACGCTACCACTCCAGCCAACGGAGTCGTCTACATTCCTCCTTTGGCCTCTTGCTTGCTGATTCAACGACACTGAAGGATAACATGAGGTTACTCTCACATCACCGTCGCTAGCCCCTCTTATGTCTCCATCTGAGTGACGCTCCAAACTCGCCCAGCAGAAGCGGCCTATACCAGCTTATTCTGTCCGCCTGTACCACTACGGTAGGTCAAGACACTCCTTAGCTCCTGGATCACCTAACGCAACCTTACCCTTTTTCAGCCGCTTATTCGTAAAAGACCTTAGTTTTTTACCATTGTGCCCCATGCAGCTGAGTATCCCCACTCACCATGTAAAATTCTACCGTCTTACCAAGTCTCCGTTTACAGGTGCAGCCACTCCAGAAAATCCGTTTGATTATTAAACGCCAACCTCGCCTCTGCTTGCGCCTCCAACTTAACTGAAAATTCCCGCGGTTCTACATCCGACCAATGCTCTCTATATTGTTCCTCTCGGCAAGCCCAAAGGCTGTTAGACAGAGAAATGCACACGCCTTGTCCAATCACCTAATATACGGCGTCCGTCAAAGGGCCGTTGAAAAACCGAGGCTTGTCAGCTCAACGATGGCACGGCACTGTCATACCCACTCCAGTGACACGCAAATGACCATTTTCTTCACGCTCTCGACTACGTCCCCTTGATATTTTAATAGCAAATAAGAACAAACTGCGCACCTTGACACAGCCGTCACTTAGGCGAGTTTTATCCTCTGGTTCGCTGGGCTCTCCCCTCGGATTTAAGTATCCAGGTGTTCTGCTTCACTTCCAGCCTGTCCTGCTTAAAAACTAAATGAATTTACCGATACCCACCTCGTGCCTAGCGTCCGTAACTCTTCACCCACCCAGAGGACCCTTTCCCCCAGCAATCAAACCAGTGAGTTTATCCACTTTCACTATATACCATAATTCTGGGTTACAATCAGCTTTCTTATTCCCAATGCGAAAATCTCCACTTCACCAACCCTACTCACGCGTTGCACGGCCCTGGCCATTGACTCGTCTATTCTTGACAGTTTTTATTGGTGCAAATCGGTTGGCATTTATCAACATAGCTGTTGTATTTAACCGGCACCACCGTCATGATCATTCGTTCGCCGCGAATTACAGTTTATTGTCACGTATTTAACACATGCACACAACACGCCGCTCCCCTCTATTGTATGGACTTCCACGAAGTTCGAATTAATACCGCTGGATAAGTGCCCTGAAGTCGCTCATTTTTCGCCGAATGGAATCGATTTCTCAAAAACGACCGTGTTTTCAAGGTTAACACTTAATTGTTAGGAATGCCTACGTCTATTGGGCTGTCCTGCAGATTCTCTGTACGGCTGATTTGTTTAAGTGACCAAATGTTCAAGGTTGTCGGTTACTTTGAATTGGGACTGGGTGCATAACTGTAATAAGATTTCGCGTCTTTAGGTAAGACGTGAATCCTTTACAATGGACAAAAGTCGCAGGCAGTTCTGCAGTTACAATAATTAATGGAACTTTCTAGAGCCCGCGCCGTACTCGTGGACGTAAAATATGACGTAGTTTCACTCCTGTAAATAAATGTGTCTCTTTAGCTACACGTAGACTAGACGGAAACCGAATCATTTACACATGCGGCCGCAGTTTTGCTGGATGTTGTTCAAACGTACTCGAGGCTCACTATGGCGCGGAGTTCATATTTCACTTGCTTCTAATAGTATCAATGAAGACGGTGGGGAATTGTGTAGAAGTGCTGGTTTCTTCCCGTGTTTCCCTCTGTAGTGGGTTTTCAAATAATCTCAAGTCCACGTGAAAAACAATTACGTCCTCTATGTACGCGCAAACTCAAAGTGAAGCAGCCATTCGTGACCGGTATAGAAAAAAGTTTTCTACCGTTGCGGCAGGCGTTCCGCCAATCAGAGACACGGAATTCGTCAGAACTAGTAAGTTTTTTGCTCTTTTATGATGGTCAGCACACGCTATATCAGGTACGCGGCAAGGTTTTATATTCACTGGTATACTGACCCCTTGATAGTGCCATTGAAAGTGTTTTGGGTATATGGGCAGAACAAGCAGACAGTACAATACGATGGCCAGTGCTTTGAAGTTCTGGAACAAATTACTGGGTTGGAACGGTCCATTGGGCGCACGAAGCACGCTCGGTCGGGAAATATTAGGGATACAATTAACTACGAGCTAGCCATCAGACTGGGTATGACAGTCGCTGTACCGTCATCGCGACGTCGTACTTGGGTTCGTGGACAGCCCCGTACATGAACATCTTGGGTGAGTCATTTGGGATTGTCATTGTAGTTAGGATTGGCCAAAGAATCGTGACAAAGTAAGACCTGCTTGGATCAAGAATGTCCTTGCGTCCATCGAGGGCACATGGTGGTTCATTCAAAATAGGAAAAGACGTCAAAATGTCTGCTAGTGGGCAATATAATATGAGTCAGACTGCAGCCCGAAATAGGAGGCAGCCAACTAACTACTCCAGGTTGAAGACACTGTCCAATTTCAAAAGCGGTAATCGATATTCAGGTGTGGATAATAGGTATGCGACCGATGCGAACGGATGTAAGCATATGTGATCATAAGGGACGTGCGTTGGATAAATTGTGCGCAACCAGCGTAGCTCAGAGCATGTAGGAAGAACAGATAAGAGAAAAGCATGAGGTGTGTAGCGGTGTCGTGTTTTTGTATGATCAGATGACCTCAGAATGGCGCAGTTACAGCCTAAAGAAAAGCTCGTAGGCTTTGCAAAACGAGCTGCGTCCGAGGCATCATAACACATGTATTCAGTGAGTCACTAGTAGTACTTTTTGCCCTGCCATCAATGAATTTTTAGAACTCAGGAGGATTTCCCGCTGTATATGCTAAAACTAAGGCAAGCTCAGTTCAGCTGCACAAGCGTCCGACAAAAGTTGCTTCCATTTTAGCTTTCTCTTTCCCACATTGAAGAAGGCGGAGTATGAATTTCAGGATACAGTACGAATATCTTTGGGGAGAGGGCATGCATTTGAACTCAGAGTTGTCAACCGTGTAGCCTTTCGCATCGTCGGCGACAGGAGATGCGGAAGGCGCTGACATGGTACGGAAAGATATGGAGAGCGCTTCAAATGCTTCAGTTCACAATGCCGTGTCCGTCATGGGTGCACACTCTCTTCATTCCTGTTTAATTTTGTGATCGATGAGATAACGAGACGAACGCTGAAAGGTCTTGTGAGCCCCGGTCTTCAAATAGCCTTTGACGAAATCCTTGTCGATCTGGAATATGCAGATGACATCGTTCTCATCTTCAAAGAGGAGAAGGCGCAGGTGTTTTTGGATGAATTGACCAAAGCCATCCCGTTCTTTGGTGTGTACTTTGCACCCACAAAGTGCAGTGTCAAGTTCGTGGACATGCAGTCAATGAACACACCACAGTCCAGCGAGAGGCACTGGAAGTTGTGGAGCGTTTTGCATACCTTGGAAGTTGTATTATTTCTGATTTTAGTGTGACAGGTGAGTTCAATGCACGAATCTACAAGGCTCGGGTCGCGTTTGCTAATTTGAAACACATATGGCGCCAAAGCGGTGTACCCTGAATCTCAAGGGACGTGTGTATCAGGCTACAGTGCGGGCTGTTTTGTTGTCTATCAGTTCGACCAGCGGAACTGAGATGTCTTCAAGTGTTCGACAATCGTTATCCCAGAACCATAGCTCGTGTGGGTTGGTTTCAGCGAATTCGTAACGAGTTCGGTTGTGCAACCGGTACTTCCATTGAAGAATGTGTCAAGCGTCAGAAGGCGTATCTGTCAGGCCGAAAAGGCCAATCTGCTATGATATATGTAGATGGACAGGCACTGCGCATTGGGGGGATGGAAGAGACTGGACCTTACCGTGGTGTGGCAGTTTGTGTACCTCGGCCACCCACTGAGCTATACTGGGGGGTGTCCGCGCGACACTCACAGAGTCTCTCATACCAGGTTGGTCAATGGGTAGAGGTCGGACTAACACAGTCTCCTGGCCCTCCAGGTTGGGGGTTGGAACATGTGTGGTGACGTGTTCCGCAAAAGTGGTAATGCACTTGCATTCCCGGCCCAACACCGCTGCCTTGCGCTTAGGCTTTTGAGCCAAAGGCATTGGTTGAGGACACTAATCGTCCTCCTGTCCAGGTGTGGGTGCCCTGGCAGTATCCCAGCCCTCGTACAACTATGACATTTACAACTAACAATACTCTCATGCCACGTCGGCCGTCGCGTGGTGCCGTCAGCCTGGTCGCCTTACTTGCTGCATACAGCATAGCGGGTAGGCGAAAATATGCTACCGCTGACACCTCCCATCTTATACTTTCACGTTTTCCCTCTTCCTCCCTCCCCCACCCAAATTTGACTACTTTCTCCGCAGGTCCCAGCTCTAGGACTGACCGTTTTGCTCGCCCTGCATCGCACTCAGCCCTAAACACTTCTCGCCCTGCATCGCACTCAGCCCTAAACACTTCGAAGTCTGTCTTCATACCCCGAAAGCCTGTCTACTTAGCCACCTTTAATGTTCGCACACTGAAGCAAACAGGTCCACAGGTGGCTCTTGCTCGTACGCTGGATTCCCTCTGCATTGATTTATGTTGTCTGTCAGAAACAAGGATGCAGGACGCAAGTACTGTGATCGAACTGACTGCCCCCTCGCTCTCTTCCAGGTTCCAGCTGCGCACCTCTGGTGATGCAGAGGCCGCTGCAGCTGGGTATGCGGGGGTGGGTATTGTATCGAGCGACCGAGCACAAGCGTCTCTGCTTGATTGGATACCCGTTAATAGTTGCCTCTGTGCGGTTCGTTTGGCAACATCTGTGAAAGAATTTAGAGGAAGTGAGGTCCATCGCACCCTGTTTATTGTGTCTGCTTACGCCCCAACTGACTGTAGCTCTGAATCTGCCAAGGACAGTTTCTATGACGCTCTAGGTGCCCTTCTACAGCAGGCTAAAAGCTCAGATATCGTTTTGGTTGCTGGTGACATGAACGCCCAGGTAGGTAGCCTAAGCGCTGCTGAGGCCCGATTGGGTGGTCGTCTTGGATTGGACACGAGACGCACGGACAACGGTGATCGCTTACTTCAAATGTGTGCCGATCACAGACTGTTCTTTTGCAGTACGAATTTCCGGAACAGCGGAAATCGCTTGACAGCATGGTGCCCACCGACAAACCAGCTCCGAATCCAAATAGACCACATCGCCATCAGTTATCGGTGGCGAGGGTCGATCACCGACTGCCGCTCCTTCTGGAACACCAGCGTGGACTCCGACCATGCACTTGTACGCTGCTGCTTTTCATTGCGCTTTTCAGGTGTATGCAAGACGCACACATCTCGCTTAGCCATTGAGAAGCTAGTGGACTCAGAAGTCAAACGAAATTATCAGAACCAGCTCCTCGAACGCCTACCGGACGGTAAGGTGTCGGATATAAACGGCCGTTGGGAAAAGATATCCAAAGCGCTACTCAAAGCCGGAACGTCTGTTTGCGGTACAACCCAGCCAACCTCATCCAAACATTGGACCTCTGATAGGACCGTGTCTTTGCTGGAGACCCGGCGACAGATTCCTCGTGGCCGCAGTCACAACTCCACCTGACGCATCATCCGATGCCAGGTGAAACTGAGTGTCCCTACAGACGGAGAAGCTTGGTTGACCCGAAAGACCGGAGAAATGGAAGATGTAAGGAATGCTGGAGACGTCCGCAAACTGTTCCACTTGATTCGTTCGACTGGTCCTCGGAAACCTCTTGTCAGCGAAATAATCAGGGACCAAAATGGCTCCCTGATATGCAGCAAAGCAGAACGTTTGAACCGCTGGGCACAGTACTTCGAACAGCAATTCAACTGTCCACCTGCTACCTCCAATCTAGAATCCTAGCCTTCAACAGAAAGGTGGACCGTGACTATGGAGCCGCCTTCAGTCTCAGAAGTGTTAGAGTGTATCTCCCTACTCAAGCGTCATCGTGCTGCTGATCTTGACGACCTTCCACCTGCTCTTTTCAAGGATGGCGGTGGACTTGTCAGCCAGTGCCTGTCTAGTCTATTTGGGAGAAAGAGACCATCCCAGACAACTTGGATGAATTGATAGTAGTGCCCATTTTCAAAAAGGGCACCCGCAGTGAATGTAGTAACCACAGAGGTGTTAGTTTGACTTCTGTTGTGACAAGACTTCTGGCGTCACGGATTCTTCGTCGTCTTTCGGTGGCACGCGAAACCTTGACTCGTGAGAATGAAGCAGGATTTCGACCGGGTAGAGGCTGCGTGACCACATCTTCACACTCCGTCAGGTGTTAGAGCAACGCCATATGTGCAGACGACCCATAATCTTGGCATTCCTTGACTTCAAGGGTGCGTTCGATTCTGTCGATCGGTCAGTGCTGTTAACTACACTTGCTCAACAGGGTATGCCCCCGAAGTTTGAACATATACCATCTCTATATTCGCATAATTCTGGATGAGTGAGATTGTATAATGAGCTCTCCAAAAGCTTTCCTACAAAAATTGGTGTGCGACAAGAATGTCCACTGTCTCCATCCTTGTTCAACTTCATCATTGATGAAATAATGAGGCGAGCGCTGGAAGGTCTTCAAAAACCCGGTGTTCAAGTTGTTGCTGGTGAGAGCCTTGTCGATCTGGAGTACGCAGGTGACATTGCCCTCATCTCTGAGGACCAAAGATACTGACCACCATCATACCATCTTTTGGCATGCGCCTTGTACCTTCAAAGTGCAAAGTCATGCTTCAGAACGTGCAGTTTCCGAACATACCCCTTACAATTCAAGGAGAATCACTGGAGATTGTGGAAAATTTTACATACTTCGGTAGTTGTATTAGCTCTGACGGAAGTTTGTCTGATGAAGTCAGTGTAAGAATCTCAAAGGCTCGAATCACATTTGCTAATTTGCGTCACTTGTGGCGTCAAAAAGGCATCTCACTAGATCTTAAGGGTGGTGTGTATCAGGCTACAGTAAGGGCTGTGTTGTTGTATGGGTGCGAGACATGGTCTCTGCGGACAGATGATGTGAGGCGTCTTCAGGTTTTCGACCACCGGTGCCTCAGAAGCGTGGCTGGTTTTGGATGGCGTCAGCGTGTTAGTAACGAAGTGATTAGAAAACGGGTATTTGGTTGTGTTGCAGGTACTTCAATCGGGGAAGACATCCAGCACCACCGACTACGATGGCTCGGTCATGTGCTACGCATGCCGAAACACCGTCTACCGAGACGAGTGTTGTTCTCCGTGCCTCCTTCAGGATGGCGCAAACCGCGAGGTGGACAACGTATGACTTGGCAGAAGGGAGTGAAAGAGATCGCGAAGAGTTTGGGTGTTGTTGGTGCTGTACGGCCTCCAGGATGAGGTCCCCGTTACTCCACCAGTGCTTGGCTGGAGACGTTGCAAGAACTGGCGGCTAATCGATGTCAGTGGCGTTCGTGCTGTCAGTTTCTTTCCAGATTGTTTGATTGAGCGCTTGGAAGTGTAGGCACCTCAGAACGCTTGAAATAGGCCAGCACTAGGTCCACTCCCTCACCCACTCTTTTTCTCTTCCTTTCACTCTAGGGCTTTAAATATAATAATGGTTGTACGGCAGTGAGGCATCAGTGTCAATACTGATGTTGCTGTCTTTAATGATGATGATGACTGATGGATTATGGAGAGTCAGGGTCCATCGACCGCTTAGAGGACAAAAGCGAGATTAATTGCATTGTGGCAGTGTATTTTAATTGGATGTGTGCAAGGATATTTGTTCATGGGCAATGAGATATAGTAAACCTTGCAGTCCACAGCTAGATCATCATTATTATCAGAGACAGTTGGATCGCATCAAGTGTGACTATCTTAGTAGCTCATCTATTCGGAGATTGTGGACATGGTTGTGGGGATGAAGATGGGTTGCTATACTTCAACATGAATGATGATTAGAATGACGCCCAAACCTATGTGACCGACACGGAATAGGGCCGCAGAATAGCCTAAACTAGCGAGCAGCTTCAAACATGTTGTATGCGTCGGAGATGTGAAGGCTTTTTTATATATACCCGGATGTTGAAGACCACAAAAGTGTCGGTTTACAAACGCAAGCGAGTTAGCGGATCGATTTCCTAGAAGGGAGCCCCTAGCTGGTGAGACTGCTACTGCGGTCGAGTATGGGATGGTTACAAGTTATGATGAGGACGATGGAGCTGTCGATCCTACTAAGCTACAGGAAATCTGTATCGGGAATCAAAAGTGGAGTGAAGTTAGGAGTTAATGCTCTAAATGAGCAGATTGGGCACCAAGTACTCGTCCAGTCACTGGAACTTCACAACGGCTGCATACGTTGGCGCGCGTTTAAGGACGCATGTGGTCCTTGGATTCTAGGGCTCAAGTCTATACCACTTGATCTTACGAATGACTGGTATACACCCCTCCTTAACTTTAACTTTGCTGCGTCCAGTAATGCATAGGATCACTGAATCCAGCCATCAAATCATCGGTGTACACATGGCTTCCTCATTATCGTCAATGGGACTAACTGAGCAAGTGGTAGGTCCACCTTTATAACAGTAAGACTCCGGCTTCAGCGTGGACACTGATCGGGAATTGTGGACAGCGGGATTGATTAAGCACTTGGTGAGTTATCCGCCACAACTTTGTTTAGTTATGCGTTTTTAATGAGATTGCGGAAAATGTACACGAGTTGTAACTGATTATACATTTTCCTTTCAGAAACCCTGTCGAGTTAAAGCGGCTTCCTGAAAACGAGAACTGGATTGATTGCACGTTAAGTTTGTACTGATACCACCAATAAATCGAAATATAATTCGCCAAAGGCGGTTGTGTATTTTTCATGTATGGACTTGGCAGACGGACGACATTTATGAAAGACCGTCGTTGCTGGTTGGATTAGGCTATTATGTACAGTTAGGGCCTTATAATCAGCTGCCAGCTTGAATACGGGTCCGGCTGTTACTATAAGTAACCAAGGAGTGCGACATCAAGTACAGTTATGAGAATGACGGGCCGTCGCAGTCCATTGAATTAGGTTACCGTGCATAGCTGTGGCCTCACAATCAGTGTCGCACCGACACGGGCTTAGCGTTTACGATAAGTGGCCAAGGTAGGCGATATTACGTACATTTACGAGTAATACTGGCCGTTGCTGGGCCTTAGATTAGGCTATCACGCATAGTTGGGGCCTCATTTTCATCGGCCATCATAGATACTGGCCTTATGTGTACTATAAGTAGCAAAGATAAGCGTCACCGCGTACATTTATGGGTATGACGGACCTTCGTTGGCCATTGGATTAGGTTGCCGTGCATAGCTGAGGCCTCATAATCGGCGTCGCACATGAACACGGGTCCAACAGTTACGATAAGTAGCCAAGCTAGGCGACAGCGCGTGCTGTTATCATGATGACCGGCAATGGTGACGTTAGTTTCCGCCAATGTAGTTAGCTTGATGATATATTCTAGCTAAGGAGTGCAATTATTTCCAATGGGATAGACATTGTTGTATTGCTTATTAACATGTGGTCATTTCATAACGCTGCACCATCTGCTGACTAGCTGTGCATATCAGTGACTGAAGATCATCCACAGAGGTGCATATTGGTGATGAAGCGTTTTCAACTAAACTGCTCAGCTCCGTGAACAAAACAGGGATCACCTATGTCACCTGAAATATCAACATTTTTCCCACTCCCGGATGCTATAGTTGCAAGAATGGGGTACAAGTGACAACTACGTGGTTACCAGTGGTACTTGTGACGTTCCAAAAGGTGCTGCTTTAATAAGGTGTTGATTTTCCCACGTGCATCAAATGACAGCTCACTGGCTTGGCACCACGGCAAGTGAATTGGTGACTGCCAGCCGGTAGACCAGGTCGGCTATATGGGGCACCATGCTTGTGATAAACCCTCGGCTGGCCAAGCTGACCACCTCAGGTTGAGAAATGTGTTCACTGGTTTTGCGGTTCTTTTTTCCCAAGGATTTCGCTGTGGAAAAAAGTTCCATGCGGCTAAGTTTTCCTCTTTAATAGGAGTTTGTTCTCCTGGAAGTTTCCCGAATTTTTTCGTCAGTTTCAGCTCAATGAGCCTTTTGAGCAAATCTTACGAGACGCCAGTTTATGCCTAGCTTAATCATGAGCATCATGCATTCACAACACGTGTGAACATTTTATGCGGTCGCCTCCAGTCTTTTTGGACAAAATTCCACTATTGAATTGCATGACATAGAACAGAAAGGCATCTGTGTAACCATATTGACAGAATGACATGATGCAAACTAGCGTAATGTGGACTTATATGTGATGATAAATTTTTTCTGATAGAATGACGCAATGGTAATTGGAACTTCGTGCTTTAGAACGGCAGTGAATAGGTCATAAGAAATAATAAGCGCAAGCAAACTGGAACATCGAAATTATCCTACGCTGAGCACGCATCACAGTACTCTGACAACAGCTTCACAGCAAAACCTGCTTGAAGATAAGTTTTCTTATCAGCTTCAGGTATAGGCGTTGATATTAGCAGAGCCAATTTATAACTCCAAGAGACTACGATGATCACCCTTTTCCAGTAAGTAAGAAGTAACCTATCTGCTCTTTTGTACGTCAAACTGATAATCCAAAACTACTCAGATGTTCCCAAGTCCTCTTAAAATAGATCAGAAAATAAACGGCACCATCTGTAGCAAAACAACGACAGTATTACCCACTTCGTGTAGCATTATCCCTGACGATGGTCGAAGGCCGTGTGTGGTGCAGATATGTTTTAAGTAATTTGTTCCTCTTTCCAGATAGGTTTCTGCAACTGTTCTGAGGATGCACAGTGAAATAAACAAACGTAATCACTCACAATCTTTCAAGGTCACAATCGAGCATTGGTTTATCAAATCTGCTGTTATGTTTGTAAGGTGTGGAAATATCCGCGGTGGCTGAGTTTGAATGCTCGAACTTTCCACTACGTACACTGTTTTCTTCCAGTCCAGTTGCACGTCTGGCGTTGAAATTTTTAAGCACGCCAATTTGATTTCCTGACTCTAGCTTCTGTGTCTGTCTCTGGGCTCGAAACTTCTCTAACCACAATCCAGTATCTTGCTCTTCACCGGAATCACTGGAACTGTCGTCCTTCACATTCTCCTCGAAGGTTGTCGATGTCTGGCTCGATTGCCCTGAATCTTACTTAAGTGCTGTCTTTCACCATACCCTGAATTCTGGAGTGTGTATTCCGTAGGTCGCAGTACACTGTTTTCCTTTGTGAGTTCTCAACGCGTACCATGTTGGCTGAAATTTCATTAAGGCAGTAAATGGAACTAATTACTTGGATTCTCCTGTAAGCATGTTGCATCGCTTGCTTGAGATGACTTCCTGTATTGCTGTGAAGCGTTTTGAAGATACTCTAGAACTGCTTGTTCGTTAGACCTGGTAAATTCTGCAGCGTAGATAGTAATGTGTCTCAAACGTTTAAGCAACTACCAACTCCCGACACATCACCTGAGCAATCGAAAACTCGATTCAGTTCATCCTCGGGTACGTTATATGCTTCTAGAAACCGGTCTTAATACATTACACTAAATGTGAAGTAAGAACAAACCCAGTTCAGTCGTGTGGCTTCCTTGGGTAATAGATAGCACAGTTTCAGTTGGGTAGTATTTTTTGAACGTCTGTTCACGATATTTCCCATTCAGATTCGGTTTGCGAGTGCACTTTATGCGACTGTTTCCCGTTGCAGAATTAGATGATGTAGTCCCAATAACTTTTGTAGAATTTTCACCGGGACCTTTTGTTTTCGTGTCTGTACACATGTTTTTCCCTGTATCATTCTCTTTGTGTGAGGTCAGAAGTACCCGAAGTTCTTCAAATGCTCGCTAAATTTTGTAAAATAAGTACATATGTAGATATGTGTAGGAATTACCTCATCTTCATCCGACAACCTGAAGAGTTCTTCTGGTTTTGGACGTTCAAATGGCATGACTATGGAATTCTCATCTCCCGAAGGAAAGCCAGGAATACACTGACTGAAAGGAACTTTGGACATATTGCTCATAATTGCTGCTTGTATATCCTCAAATGACATATCATATTTAGTATCATTGTCCATCTCCAAACAAGGCCTTTGCAAGCCCCCTGTAAAAATATTGTGTGAGATTCAGCAATGAAGATAAACAATTACTTCATGAATGCCAGGACTAGGTACACCAGTAGTCTAATCAAACGCAGCACGGTTATTCAACAAGCCACTCCGTAGCAGTGAAGTAAAATGGAATAGTGAATTCAACCAAAAAAAGGCCCGTGAATTTTATTAGCAGCCATTCCTTGCAACCTCTCTATCCAGGCGCTGAAGTGGTCACGCGAAACGCAGTCCTAAAGTTAACCCAAGCCCACAGTAACCAGACTCTTCGTGACCGCTCTCAAAGCTTTATGCTGGCTCGAAGGTTGTCAGTTCTGTCCTTGTGCCACTCTGGATTCTGCATGAAAAAATGCGCTACTTTCAATAGACCATGACTCAGCAGTTAATTGTAGAAGCTGAATCGAAAAATTAGGATCAGACAAGGGAGTCAACTGGATATGAATTTCCAGACAGCTACACCTGGAAACTTTCCCACGGAAAGTCATCCCCTCCAAGGACAAGTGCTCTAGTAACATACTAGCCTCCGGCAAAGTGTCGACCCGTGTTCCCTTTTTTTGTCGTTCCACTTATTTTACCTCTGACAAACTTTACGGAAAAGTGGAGCAATGAAGCACTCTGTACAAAGCTACTATCCCACCAAAATCTTGTTAGCGCTGTGCATATGAAGCCGATATATAAAGATCACTGACGAAATAAAAAAACAACAGATAAAACAAAACGGATAGCAAAACGGCATAGGCATAGGCAAGCAAAATTGGTAATGCACCAATCAATGAAGTCAGTAGTATCCGTGTTACCTGATTCATCCAACCCTTGCCAGTATCTGAATCACCTCCTGTTAAAATATACTATATGGAGTTAGAATTTTAATGAATTTGGATTGGCTTTTTAAGCACTTCCCTGGATCTATGTTACCAACCACACCAACCACTTCTAACAAACGCTTATTATTTTGATGTTGATGCAGGGATGAAAATTTCGTTTCCACTGATCATCCTAAAACAGATGTTAGAATGGACAACATCATATCTCCTGTTCGGCTGCTCACTTGGCTGAAGAGATGATGAAAATGCGAAAATACAGGAAAACTGATAGTGAAGTAGAAGCTGATGATATGAATACTGATTTATCTCCCACTGGTGGACAGAAATCTTTCTTCTACTCGAGATAAAGGAGTTTGGCTCTGCACTTGTTTCTGATTAGGTGTGATGTTTTGAAAGCAGTAAATATAAGGTAAAACTGTCACACAAAACTCCTTTTCATAAATGATTGTCCAAAACAATTTTCTAATGCGTCACCCAACTTCTTAGCCGACGTACTTCAATACCAAATAGTAGCACTGACGAGAACTCAAAATAGTTTGACTGCTTGACTGGCAATAGGCAAACTTAAGACACCCTTGTAACTTTTGGTATTTGCAACTGTAAATAGAACCATGTTGTTTTTGTTCAATCCAATCCAGTTAGTTACTGGTGACGCTTACTAACAAATTGCCTGATGGGATACACCGAACAACCCGTCTTATACATATCTTTCTTCGGTAAGTACCGATGAATTTTATGATACCACTGGGTATTAAAATGGAATATTTTTCACTGACAGTGGTTTTGACTTTCAACTACTGAATTTGAAAACCAGAAACTATTATATTTTCAACAGTAGTGCGAGGAGACTGGGTAATCTTCAATCGAGATTTCGTCCCGTAAACAAAGTCATTGAACGTTGGAAAGCTGGAAAGCACCCTACAGCTGTTTCCTCCTTATTTGGAATCGTCCAAAGTGTGCACCTCACAAGACTCCAAGGAGATTCAGCCAGTAAATTTGTCACCTAATCGTTTGACCACAAATGGCTGTCAGTATTTTGAATAACTCGCGCTTAGACAAGATAGACTGCCACTTGTTCTTCAATCCGGTGTGCACTGGCGCTTCACGTGAATACTTATCAAATGGAAGCTTCACTCGAAGTGTAAATTCTCTATCCTCCTGAGCTATTTAGTAATCTATTGATATACGATTGTTCCTAGTCCACGCCGGTTTGGTCCCCTCAAGATATCCGTTTAAAGTTCCCTTTTTAAACTGTGGATTGGTTGTTGGATCACTCAAGCGAACAACACATCTTATCCCGCCTCCTAGAACAGGTTCGCTCCAACCTTTGCGGGATTTCAAAGCTTTTAAGCTAGAAAAATAAAACGTAATAAAATTTTCGAACACAAAGAGAAGGTTAGCTAAAAGTTGGATCCAGCATTCAGGAACTTATTTATTGTCTCATACAGTTGCAGCAATCTGAACCAAACTGGTACTAATTGTTGCTCAGATATCTTACGAGTAAGCCGACTCGCAATAGCCCACTCCAAAGAGATACTTGAATAATTTGGAGCGTCAACAGTTTGTAAACGTTTCCTTCAGTATGCTTCCAGGATTATGGGTTTACTATCAAACTTTCTCCCACAGTTTCCGCACTGCAAATGCTTCCAGTCTTTATCGACTGAAAGCTTAAGTCAGATATACCTTCAAATAGGGCAATTACGAAAAAGTGTCCGTGTCGACCGTGTTCTTTTTCGTTTGCCACTCTATGGGCCGAATCGTTATCGATTAGTAAAGACCCTTCTACAAGTTTACTACTATGGAGGAAAGATAAAATCCAGACGCTTTCTTTTTTGTACCAGGCCTCTCATGCCTAAAAGGATATTCTTACATAAGTCGTCTTTCCAAGTCAAAAACGACATTATTAACGAGGTCATCAGCCGTACAAAACAGAAGGAAATAGAAAACTTGTTCATTCTTGTAAAACGTTAATTGATAGTAGACAGGGTGAAAAGGATGCATAGCTTTGTACACATCCCATTCTTGCGCCTACATATCCATCCAGCCTTCGGGCATTTGATTAGAAGCAGCGTCGTTTTTGCGCCTGCTGGACGTTTTCGCGGTTTCTGGCAACAGAATTACAGTGCTCGAAAGATTGCTGGTTAAGACGTTTCAAATCTGTTGCTCAATCACCTTTATAATAGTGTCCTATGCATAACTGATAGTGTGCTGCCCGTCTCCATAAAAGCAGGTGACACTATGTTTGCCTAGTTCCTGTTCTATTCGTGCAGATGGTCGACTTATGAAATCTCTGGCAAGCAAAGTAGTGTGATCTCAACCCAAAGACAGGTTGAATAGGCCTGTGAGTAATGTTCTGTTAGGTGGAATAGAACATTTGTTCCACGAATATCATCGGTTAAGACTCCAGCAAGAACTACTACCGCACTGGGAAATTTGGCTTTAAAGAGTCTATTGTGGTTTGTTCTACATGGATGTCAGCTCTTCTCTTATCTTCTCAAAGACAAAGTTAAAGGAAAATCTTATGTATGAAAGTTTGGTGTTCTACCAGACCTTGAAACATTTCGATTAGATGCTACGTCTACAAGGTCAAGGTCTGCAAAGCCAGCCTTTTATTAGCGTACCTTGATTCTATTTAAAAGACAAACCCCGGTTTCGGACGGCTTCGGTTATAGAAATTTTGAAACCACTGGACTTAAATTAAATAGTGAGTCTAGAAAGATCTGCATGCAGTGGAGCAGAATTGACTTGTTCTATTAGGGCATTCTTTTATAGCAAAAAAACAGGTCTGTTGCGCCATGTGGTTCCTGCCGGTAAGAGTCCGAATATCATTCAAAACGTAGTAGCGTGGAAGATAGATTTCCATGTGCTAGAAACACAGTAAAAGTATGGCCAACAACGTGAGCGGATAGTCTGGAATAGAAGCTCTATGTGGTGGTTTTGAACGTGAGTGGATCACACCAGATGGTTCAGTAGGTTGAGTGGATTATTTAGCTTCCCCAACATTCTGCATTACAGGATGGGACCACCATATGTGGGCTGCACACTAGATACCGGCAGATGCAAGAAGCCAAATTTGCAGCAACGTTTTGGGCCATAAGGATGTTTCGTGGCACGCTGATATTCCAGTTTCGTCAGCCACTCAGTGGCATATTCAAAGTGTGCTCTGCTATGCAAGGTTGAGTTTTGACGGCCGTAGGGTTTTCTGTGAGCATGCCGCATTAACCGGGGAGTTTTGATGCCCCAGACATGGGACTGTGCTCTAAAGATCCGGCTGTATAGGAGCATGGGGTCCCCCTGGACGGTTTCAACTCCAATTATACTTCAGGGCATAATGTCAAGATATTTTGCATCAGTCAGAAATATGGTGCCCATTTGCTGTTCTGCCGCAGAGGGCTGGCTTTCCAGCTGTTGGTAGCAGTGTCTGTGTTCTTTCCAAGCACACCCCTTTAGCTGTTTAACTGCGTCACCATTTCTGTGCTTTGCTGTCACACCACCCAATGCAAGCCCATGGTGATCAATTAGACGATAGATGGCCTCAGGAAGTGTCAAACTACCCACAAACAGCTGGCAAGAGGGTTGCCGTTGAAGTCAATAAGGAGGAATGAAATGGACATTAAGACCTCCGGAATGCCTGTGGAACAATGCATATGACCAGAACGCTTGTTATTCATTAAAGTGATTATGCTGGAGCTCCTAAAATCAATCGTGCCCAGGTTTCGGGAAGTTGCCCTGAGAAAGACACTGCTTCTGATGCATCATATTTCCGTTTATCCGGCACGAGGGCATAAGATATCCGCGTGCACCACCGGTGGCAATGCGAATGTTCATGACCCTGAAGTTCAGTCATAGAATCTCCTCTATCACACAACTGATATACTCCGATGACATTCCGTCCGAAATGTTGTTTTCAGTACATGCTACACCGCCACCAGTCCTACACTGGGCGCGATCGAATCGGAATAAGCAGTAGACTTGGAGATAACATTGCCAGTCTAACACAGCACCAGAGAGCCAAGTCTGGGTCACGGTCGTAACCTAATGGTGTAGTTCGTTAAGGGAAATTCACGAGCCTTATTTCGTGGACTTCTTCTGTAAGTCAGTACCTTAAATGAATTGTGCTCGTTCATGACCAGCAGGCATCCTGATCATTAAAATTGTCCACGGCAGCTCATTTGGTGAAGCACTGTCCACTTACTCGTTGGGTAATGGGCTCCACTCTCATCTGAGGACCATGAATTTTCGTTTGCAACCTAACTTTCAGGATCGATCAGTCAGACAGCAGATGAGGATTTCTTTTCAGCTCCCTCACGTCCCAGTAACAAACGGTGCAGAATGATCTGAGTGGATAGTTTGCATGCATTCTCAGTGAAAATGCCTCTAGCTTTCCGGGAAACTTATTGTCTGTACTGCTCTTGAAGGGGTCCTAAAAGAGAGCATCATTTACAACTTACAGGTTATTCCAGTTAGTCACTTCATACGATGCATGAGCCGTCACCTTTATATATATATATATATATATATATATATATATATATATATACTGGTGTGCGGGTCAGTGACATCGGCTGCAAGAAAAATGTTGAGTAGCTCCAATAATCCGCGTCCAACCAATGTAATACGCATGATGCCCAGAATGCTGTCGCCCTTGAACGAACTCCACCGTTAAACCACAATGGCGGTGAGCGTCAGCTAGTTCGAACTAGAGAGGGCAGCTTATCTCAGTATGCCTTTTTTGCTCAATAGTTCTGGGCCACTGAATGTTACGTACGGTTGCAGAACCTCATTTACTTGATTTGCGATCCTTATGACCGACTAACCACGGAAGCAATGGGCAAACCGCCTATTGAAATGAGCTGACGCTCATGAGCGTCAGCAGTGATCACTGCTGTTGCGTCCCACCAGTAAATTTTCTCCCAATGAGACAACGTAGTCTGTCGCAGAACAAGTTCAACATACGTGAAACGCAGGGCCTTCCACTCCCCATGTACATTTCACGTGTTTGGCTTGGCTTGTTAGGGGTGTAAAATTTAAAATAGCACCATAGGACACTATGGTGACGTCCACGCGGCAGTCATCAAACGACATATGCAAACAACCTTTTGTAGGTCAGGTCGATCTGTCACTGCTGCTGGGCCCATACATGGCAGAAAAGGAGATGGGCAATAATGCCCAGCTGTTCGTAAGTCATCGGCGGAGTAAGACAGTGTACTAATCGCAACTACTCAGCCTATCCTTCCTGGCTATTCGCTGGCCTCAAAATGTTAGGTAATACGAAAGACAGTAGGCGGATCATCCCGTGATCAAAGATCTGTCTCTGTTCCAATTGATGACTGATCTTGTGAGAGAATTTTTTGGAATTCTCTGTTGATGGGACATTTTCTCCTTCGATTGGATTAAAACGGTGGCATCGAAATTTACTGAGCAATCATCGCTTGTTCCATAGCAATGCCGAAATCCCCAGAGACAGCATATTCGCGCATGTTGTCATAAACACCCTTTGCATCAGGCTATCACTGTATGATATATGTGGTATAAGATGTGATAAAGAGTCAACTGCATGAAACTAATGGATTTCAAACCTTCCATTGTAGGGATGTTGACCGAACTATGGGACGGGCGTCTTCAGCGTCAGCTTGAACAGATTGAGCAGGGTATAACAAGTTGATTCAGGCATATTGCGGATGTAACATTTCACCAATCTGAGCGTTAAAGTCATTTGGAGAAAGTGGGCGCAATCGTTTCGTATAAAGAAATTAAAGGAAGTAATTCAGCTTAACTGGAAAAAAATATTATTAGCGATTTTTCCATTTTTCCATTTTTCCATTTTTCGGTTTCAGAAGGCGAGATGAACTGCCTGAAAATTCTGACAGTCCCGGCCATATGCAGACCCTAAATATGATGAGCGATCTACAGTTGTCCAAATTTGGTCTCGGAAGTGCACGGCAATCTAAATATGCCCCACAATGTAAAACCAACTTAGCTGTACTCTTCAATTATATTATACCTGCCACATGCAGCTCAGGATTCTGCATATGCAGCAGACGGTGTAATCCGCAGTTCCTTGACTTGAATCTGCGTGCATTTTCCTTGAGTACTTAGAAACACTAATCAATGTGCAGCCAGATGGGTTACTGGAACCGGGTCGTGGCTTCGTCGTCGGAAATCTGCATGTTTCTTACAGGACTGTTAACGAGCTCAATAGTGGCCTCTGTGGGATCCCCGGGGGCCAGTGCCGCAGGTCTAGCATATACTTCCCGAAATATCCTGGGCCTCACTAGGCATTGTTGCTCTTTCCGAATTTGGACCGTTCTACTGCCAGAATCGTCACTGTCCCAACTGGGTCTGTGTCTGATAAGTGTTCGCTGAACACTAGATACAGTCTTCCTCGTGTTCATACTATAGCTAGCGGACGCTGTACAAGCGGGCAAGCGAAAGGATATTTCAGCTCAGTCTATATTTCTAATCAGCTCCTGCATACTAATGGAGTAATCTGGGAAGTTTCTGCCCCTCACAAAGCTGCGAATATGATCAGTCGACCCAGGGTCTCAGGTGCACGAACCTATTCACCTCCAAGGAACGGGAACGTGCGTGTGGCCTATAACAGGCGCGCGGGTTGGAAAGATTAGTAACTTACTCGAATCGACCTTGATTCAGTGGTTCTCACATCAGCAAAGCTATTTGCTGGCGTACATTTTCCTTCAACCGAAGTGGTTTTCGTTTTTAAGAAGAGCCCAAACGATGTAGTATTTTGTGTCATTTTAACAATTTAGCTGAAGCAGCAGGCGATATCCTTAAGAGGCTATTCTCACAACCATTAATTAGCCATTTTTCTACGGAGATAGGAACGTGGTTTCACACTAGTTCAGAAGTCGAAAGGTGTTTTAAACAGCCGGATTTCGAAGTGCCTTGATCAATTTCCTAGCCACCACGTAAGCGCGTAAACATGGCTCAGACTTTGAACCACGCCAAAATAGCGACGCTGGAATTTTATTCAACGGAGAGCACAGGAAGTGTAGCTTGTCATATACGTCATCCGGTATTTTGCAATTGAAAAAATTCGACTATTTTCAAACCTCTCAGACAGGGGACTTCACGCGGGATTTTTGGGTCATTGTGTTTACATTATATTGCACCATAAACCGTAAGAACTAGAAAAGCTAGTTGCAGAATTTTTGAGTTGAAGCGGATTTTTATGGCGTAAACTTACAGAGTGCGCACTGCTTTTGCGCCGCATAACCTCAAAAACGATGGGCAAGTTCGCCTAGCTACTGTTTATCACGCTTCCTTCCTTCTCATTTGTACAATTCAGTTTGGGCATGCCAATTATCTAGAATTTCTCTCAGACTGGGTTGCGAAATACTCCTATAAAGACAAAACCTCTGGATATTCATGAAGTGTTCGGAAAACTGCATTTGCTGAAGGTGCGATTCCACAGTGGCCTGGTTTGCTTCAGCGGCACAAGCTTTGAAGCCACAGTTGCCATGCTAGCAAGAGAACACCGTTCCTATCCACAGGTTCAAAAAAAGTGGCCGCCGTTGGCCATGGAGTGTTCAGTTTACGCCACATATAGTTGGAGCTCCCTTGTGCTCCATACCTGCTGTTTCAAATGGAGCTGAAATGACGCCTGTTTCAGCCCCACTTTGTCCACCCTAATCTTTCAGCTCGAGTGTGCTGAGCCCGGTGGACGTCAAATCTTTATAGCCCCAGCCAGTGTGAATCTACACTGGCCATCTCGTTATTGCCCATCCAAAACTACTGGCCTTCCTGTAGACTCCTCGACGTCTGCAAAACCCTGTACCTCTTTCGCTGGATAGGAGAATCCTTGGCTGGTGTCGGTGGTCGGTGGTTCACGTTCGTGAATGGAATTGCAAGCATCTGCATGTTAGAATGGATTTCATCCGGTGAGCCTCGTCTGCCTTCACAATGTCTGTTTGCTAACACTTTCCGTTTGGTGAGCTCCCCGGTTGATGTTCTTGAGTTTGCATGAACTGTTAAAGGTCTCCTTCCTCCCTTCGGCGGTGAACTATTATGTGGACTTGTATGTCTCTGTGATGCTTGCACTATTTTTCGCACCCTTAGTTTAACATCCGGTCATTTTGTGTTTGCTAGGTGGGCTCAGAGAGGCACGTTTAGCTGCGCAACCCTGGTGAAGACAACGGCCTGTGACTTCTTTCGTAAGGCACACATCAACCCAGTTACGAACAGATTCAGAGCAACCAACAGCATCGAGCAAGTCCGCTGCGCAAAATTTTCACACGTTTAAATTCTGTGTAATAATGCAGACCAGATGGCGGCATGTCCAAGAGCGTAGTTTTGGGTACCCGATGTCTAGGGCGCTTTTCGACGGGCCATATCACTCTGATGCGTCCTTCGATTTCAGGCTCTCGTCCCGGTCGGTAACTTTTCCTGTTCACCGAAATATCTTTCGTGGTGTGCTTTGTGTATTGTTTCAATGGTCTGATGATTCACTACCACTCGTTTAGTGAACTCCCATTTTCTCTAAAACGGGCAGCCAATATATTGTAGCCCTCCTTGTTCGTTATTCGCGATTTGCCCGGGGATCCCTTGTAATATCAACATCAGATCCCACTTGGTTCTCAAACGATGACTGTCAAGACAAGACAAGTGTCACAGTGCTCAAGTTCCTCGGGTTGCGTTTCGTTTTAGTGGCGTAAGTTTGCAATGGTAAATACCACCTTTTAAGGCATCTTGTAATGAAATCGGACAGGTCGGCGTGTCGTGGTGAGTAAAGAAGGATAACTTCTGTCCACATACAATGGCCTCAACATTTCTTCAGCCCAAACTCTGGCCACAGCCTGCTCTGTCTTCGATGAACAATTAGGTTGGGTTGTGTCTAAAAGGTGTAGGGCACATTTGAACCCCGTCTACCAACCCCTACATCCACCTGGAACTTAAGGGCAGAATCCGAAAAGGCTCGTTTTGTATGGTTTATTATGACCTCTTTCAACCTTCTGAATTTCGCTCGACTAGTTCTAATGCACCGAAAATGAGCGTCATTTTGAGATACCGAAACGCGTTGGTTCAGCTAGCTTAGTGGAACGTCCAAGGTACCGTTGGTGCCGCACCATTTAGCCTAAACCTTTTCTAGCAAGACAAGCCGGATTCCTGTATTCTTTGACTGCTTTGACTGCATTGTATGCTATCGAGATGTCTTAACTCTTTGGGTTGTGTACTGCGTACTCCATTTCCGTGCGGCTAGATCACGCTCAACTCACTCAGATTTTGGACTTTTAGGTTGCAGTTTGCGTAGAAGGAATTTTAGAGGATTCTGGTGTTTGTCGGCTCGGTGTTCATAGCTACTTCAAGCTATTTTAACAATTCCCCCGGTGATTTTCTGACTCATCGGTTAAGTGAGCGCACCAAGCATTTTGCTATGGCTCGTCCAGTTACACTTGTCCGGAGTGTAATAATAATAACAATAATAATAATAATGTTTATTCCCAACTGGTGGGTGGCATACCGTCAGGCATGATCATAATATTACAGTCAAAATAAAAGTATGACTGAAGGGTTGCGAGTACAGGAGACTGTGTAGAAAAGGGGCAGCGTCATAACCGGTGGGCGTAATACGATATGATAATAATAGGTTTCATTTCCCGACATGTAGATAGCATGCTGATGGAGGCATGATCGAGTCGTTACAACCAGATCGCGGCAGACAACAACACAATGGGCATGTTTATTACGTGAAAAGTCACCACAGATGTAGGAACTGGGAAAAAACGATGGTAATGAGCGTGAGGTACGGCCAGTTCAAAGATGAACCACCTGACCTGAACTAAAACTGAAAACCGTTGCTGGCGGAACGCTAAATGCAAAAGGTGCGAGGTTATTCACCACTAACTGTAAGCTTTCACGTTGGACTGACCAAAATCACACTCACTTTCTAGTTGTGGTCACATAGATTCAAATCTGAATTGTTCGTCGATTGCACAAAAGTTAAAACAGGTTTTTTAATGCTCTCGAGCAGAAACCAAATTATTCCCTGTTTCAACCGTCGATCCGGCTGATTTTGGTTGTGGCGTAGCATCCTGCTGGTGTAGGGTGATAAGGTTTTTCGAGCATACGATTAGCGTGAACTCACCCCATATGAAAATGTTTTGTTGATGCTCTGTTATCACCCTAGTTGCAGCAGACTGTGAATATCTACTTGTGACAGTTTGCCGAGGTTTTTCAAGTACTTTTATCCCAATTCGTATTTCAAGGAAGAGCACCTAGCTAGAGAAGATATCGTGGGAATCCGCTCCGGTCTATTTGTCCGTAACTTCCAAGAGAGCACTTTGTGAGTTGGTTATACTTTGTGAAACGTATCCGGTAATCATGAAGTTTGTGCGTGCCCATACGTTGAATCTGACAACAAATCGCACTTCAGTGTCAATAGTAATCTCTAAGCAACTGCCCCTGTCAGTATAATTGATCGATTCTAAGTTTATTCGATCAGAGTTCCAATAGTCATGCGGCTTTTAGACTGTTTTTGCAGTTGCAGCAACTAGTTTGCTAAAGGTCACCGACATTAGAAGAAAGGATCGCAAAGCCCTACAGTAGAGTTGTCACCAGCTGAGAGAGACCAAAGCCAACTGCATCAAGGAGTACACAATTTGAGCTGTTCGACGAATTTAAAAGGTTTTTATTAAAGAAACCGCAACTAACAGGAGTCAAACAGGAGATTTTTTGCGTCTTGATATGAAACTCCTCATCGTTTGGTGGAAATTACATCACTTGTGCGCTTGGAAGTGGGTTGAACCTCCCAACATGGGGGATTAAATGACTGGTGGAAGGGTTTTAACTCAAGCCGATCACGACGTAACCGTTTGAGATTAATCACGACATAATTTTATTTATGCTTGAAAGTGCCCCGTGTATTTTTCTGCATAGGCCTACTGCAAGGGTATCTGAGTTTGAGGATGGATGTTTTTGAACACTAGGCACGAAATGGGATATGCGCAAACCAACGGCGGATTCTCCGAAGTCCTAAAGGTGAGGGCGGATGCGCTAGCCTCGAGCCCTTCGTGAAAGTTTATTCGGACCAGATTACTGTCCCGATTTTATCAGCCTTTGCGGGGATCATGTTTTTTCATTGGCTTCATGGCTTATCCTAACGGAGCTCTTCGTGGCGCCTTCTCTGTCTCGTTCACCGCCTCCCGAGGCCTCATAGATTTTTATTTGCTTTGCTCAATACGGAGCGCGACATTTATAGGTAGACTAGTTCCTAACTTTTGACAGTGGCCGATATCAGGCGGGCCACTTTAATGCCTGTTTTACAAGCACAGGCATACGCTCACAACTTTCCAGTAGAAGACCATTCCCTATTCTGCCCAGCTCCTATTCATTGAGAGTAGCCTGCATTGTCTTTACATTCCTCAAATAAATGCCAGAAGGTTCTCCAATCAATCGATGAATTCAGTATGGTTGACCACTTGCCACCAGCGGGTTGAGAGGAGGCACGACCATAAACTGAACGGACTGCATCTTTACGCATAACAAGCAGGGACGGTCAGTCGTATGAGGGTGCTCAAAAGTTTGTGAGCCTGTGGGCTTTCTCTCGTTATTGCGCATGCGTACCAGACACCGTGAGATTTCGCGATTTTCCGAAATAAGTTGGCGTATCATCAACCGTTCCGTTCATCAGCTGCAGAAGTTTTCAACCCATACGGGTCATTTTCAAAGCGTATGGCCATTAGATTGTCTCTGATTTTCGTCATTCCCATCCTTTTCGACCAATCGAAGGAGGATCTGACCATCCACAGAACTCACCACAGGAAGTCCACTGGGTCAGTATGATCCAATAACTACCAGATGCTCAAGCGTCCAATTGGTGACAACCGACGACAGTTTGGTGTCCGGACGTATCCTGTGCATGATGCTGGAGAACCAGTCAAAGCCGACAGGGCAGCCTTGATTCAAGCAACAACTGCGGCCAAATGTCACGACATTTCTGTTACTATCCTGCCGGCCCTTAGAAACAGCCAGAATATCTCCCAAACAACTGTTCAAGCACAAAAATGTTTACATAAAATTTGTAGCACCTGACGGTATATATTCAACATTTAGTTACTCTGGACAATCACACGATGGTTAACAATTTTTCGAACGTCTTCAAGGTCTACTTCTGGTGCGGAGTTCATTTTTTATTGGTTGCCGCAGTTCGGCGTGATTGGACTCTGAGGATGGTGGAGGGGATAGTGGAGAAGTTAGATTTTCATATTCTGCCCCGCAGTTGCCTCAAAAAATGCCCTAAAGAAACACACGGACAATCGCCGTGTAGTATATTTTTTGGTTTGACAGAACCGGCCATTCACGGCTTACGTAATTAAAGATTTTCCATCGTTGTGACATGGCGTGCTGCCGGATGAAATCAGTCTCGATGAATTCATCACGACCAGTACGTTTGGTGGATATTTTGTGACCAATATTACATGCTGCGTCGATGTCCAGCGAGGTTTGCCTTCATCGGTATAACGATTTATTGATGGTGACGTCTTACCAGCTGGAGAGTAGCCAATTAACCGGAAATATTTTTCAACGGACTCAGCGTAAACCAACGCATGATACGCGACAAGGTAGTGAGTGCAGCGCTCTACTGATATATGGGATTGTGCCATCGGTGGTGCGGTAATACGCTTCCGATGAGTACGTACAACTACTGCTACATATACCGATCCCATCGTTTCCGTTTTACCTGGATGACATTTCTTTTGTTCCCACAAATGGAACCTGAACCTGGCCGTCTCAGCCGAGTAAGTTTTGCCCTCACGAAAAATATGGCTTTGCCTTGATGTTCCCAGGACGTCGTAAATTTTTGTAAAGTGCTCGGCACGAGACGTCTTGGGTAAATCCTTTTGCAGTACCTAGCATTTGCCACGTAGGTGCAAGCTCCACAACTTTTTTGTGACAGATCGCACTGAATCGAATGGCCAATCAAGTAAGCTTCCATCCAAAGCGAACAGTTTTTGCACTGCGTAGACCTTTTGACTTATTCAAGAACATGATGGGTGGCCATAATCGCACTAGAACGCTTTTGGCAATTGAAAGCATACCACAGATGCGAACGGCCAAAGCTGCGTACCATTTTAGCGCAAGGCAAGCATTTGGGAAGCCGATTCGTTCCATGAGCATGTCATTTTTCTTGATGTCTCCAACCGCAGCCGACACGTGTTCCACCGCATGGCCAGCTATGGTAAAGCGACCGAGTAAGTAACCTACCGTCGGATATTAAGCGCGTAAAAGTCGCGGATAGCCGATTTCGGCTTCGCCTAGCACCTTAATGCCTACCGGCTCTACAGCACTCGCAAGAAGATCATTTACGCGCAGCGCATAATAACACAATTTGGAAACGTGACAATTAACCACTCTGAGACCACAAACTAGCGTTTGAAAGAGCGCGTGCACCACACCGATAGTGTAGCCTACCAGATCAAGGTACACCTCTGCCTCTGTTCCCGAAGCCACAGCCGTCACCCGGGAGAGGATCGCATAGGCAGTTTCAACGTTTGACCGGTACGTTTGAGCTGCTAGAAGCACTCAAGGCCACAAGATGCAAGAGGCGTTTAATTGTACAGTCATGGCAGACGTTACGTCACTATTCGATTGCTGGCTCCGACAGTCATCCTGTGGTGTTGGAGAACAATCACCATTAAATTAGATGGCGGTCCACAACAACGCAAGTTTTGTAACATTTATACCTGCATGACAGGGCGACATGACAATTGTATGATGATGAAGGGCTCTCGTTGACCGTTTGATTGGGTTATAATGCGCAGGTAATCCTTCATAATCAGGGGCGCGAAAAGAAACTGGCCAAGCAGTTACGGCGACCAGCCGCTGTAAGCGACAAAGCACACGGATACGATGATAGAAGACCATCGTTTTTCGAAGTTTCTGGAGGCTTTATTGCTGTTTCTGATACTATCGAACTCACTGCAGCTGGGTCTTCTACTTAAAAACGCTGCTCGACAGAATGGTAGCAGTTTTCATGCAGATTGTCGGAGAACGCTGCAATAACTCGTGACGTATTGGGCACCTGTGTCATCGGTGATAAGACGTGCGCAGCCCTCCAAGGGGCTGGCTGCATAGGAAGTCAGCGATTGAGTCACACCGAGAGTATTTACTGGTACGGATTGCTGAGAGGAAGATGGATCCGTTTGATAGCTATCGGTTGTTGCCTCTAGATATTTGAAGAGTGAATTCCTTGTGAGCTGTCTTTGTAGTCGAGTGCGGGTAGCTTTGAACTTTACGGTCTGGAATGATTGAATGGAGGACAGAAGGACCTGGGATGTTAACAAGCGCGTTGCATCGTTTTCATCTCTAAATTGCATTAGCATTGGGCAACGCAAGGAGGGTTTCGACTTTCGCAGCCGTCGAGCAGAACAGACGGTGTCCTGCATGTTACATGCTGTCAGGATGGCAACTTTTGTGCGTTCCACCGGGATGCGATC